>JALPQI010006497.1:0-59255 GCA_025490895.1 Thaumatotibia leucotreta
TATTTTAAAGGTTGAGCGGCCGCTACGCTTAACCCACTTGTTACTGAACATGTAAATATCTTATTTTTTTATGAAATTCACGTAAGGTGTTATAAAAATATTTATAACACAGGAAAAATTATAAAAAAAATGCTGTTCTTATGGAAAATTGGATAACCGGTGTTCTTTTTAAAAGGACTATAGCAAAATGTACGTTAGTATTAATTTGAATAGAAATATGGGTCGAAATTCTTTTCGTTGTCTTGTTTCATACCACTCTGTCACGCTTTTAGTTACTGTTTCGACTAAGTAAATAAATAAAAAATCCGGTGCACTTGTATTTCTTTTTCACGCGAGCTAGATTTTAATCCTTACATAAGAAATTGAAAACAAAACTTCGTCGAAAAAAATAGACTTAAACATAAATAACTTATAAAAAACGTCTCGATCGCGTTTACGTTTTCATCGTTATTTGTATATGAAATTGTCGATGAAAACGTTTTTAACCCGATCGAGACGTTTTTTTATAAGTTATTACCTACACTCCGCCTTCAGATGCAGTTAAACGTGTGTCTGCATATCATGTATTGCTATAATACTATAATGTAATCGTAACAGAGCGGGCAGACATAACATAATTACATTCGGGGCGCGTGGCGCGATGATTGTCGCTACCGGTCGCGTGAGCCCGTCAAACGACACGTCACGGCAGTTTGCGAAGTGGCTAGTTAGGGAACATACCCATACTACGTGACCCATTTATAAACGTTTTTTGACCACCGCCTCCTGGTGACCAAGTGTAGAATATGCCAAGACCCCACGAGTACAAGTTTTCACGTAGTATTTTTTGGTCTTTGAAGCGCGTACTGTGAGAGTGCAGGCGTAGGATAAATAGTAAATTTAAATTGTAGAATTGTGCTTTTGGTTTTAAAAATGCTATATGAAAAAACGGAGGCGTGTAAATTATTTTATTGCAAAATAATCCAATAGTCGAATTTTATTACAAAATAGTCACGTGACAAGATATCAGGTAAGCCGGTCGCCTTAGACCAATGTCGTAGCTGCGGCATAACGTGCGGGAATGAAGAATGAATATACAAACGATACTCCTCCTGGAGTATGTGTGGCTGCTCCCGCCATGTGAAGAGTTAACAAAACAGACAGACAGAGCTACTTATGTACTACTTTTATATGTACAGTCAAAGACAAAACAAGGTGTACATAAAAATGTTCAAAAATATGTCCCAGTGCACTCTAATTATGTGTAATAAGAACGTCGTAACATATTTATGAGCGGATTCTTTCGATACTTATTTTTGCACTTGTCTGTACTATCGACAAAATTGACAAAATAGGAGCTTTTCATTGTAACATTGAAAGGGAAATTACAGCAACGGTCGTACTATTTGACTTTCAATGTTACTATGACCAGCTGCTATTGTGGGTCAGGATTCAATTTTGTCGACAGTACCTACTATGTACTGAATTTAGCAAATTACCCGTTTTCGACTTTAGTAGCAACATGAATGCATCGAATCATAGATCGGCAACCTTCGGTACGCGAATAACATTACGTCCATCATCGGAGTAACCCAAACGTGTATAATGGTAATGACTGGCCAGCAGACCTTTGTTCCGTGGCTCAAGTTCAGGCAGTAATGGCTTGATAATTACTCATTGTTGGTGAGTACCAGTAGCTGATGTTTTCGTAGTAGAAACGATGCTGTAGAAATAACGCCTTATTATACAATGAATGGGTAAGTACTATTCTTTTAACGACTAGGGTCAAATTCGAAACTACATTAGTTATGACATGCGTGTGAATACTGTAAATGTATAAATTGCTATGAGGCTTTTAATAAGCACTTTTACAATCTGATTTATGAGACGAAAGCAAAAGTGTAAAATAACACTGTACTATGTACCTACGCTATGTAGTTCATTGTGTAATACATAATAACTTATGTTTCTAATAAATATTTAAATATGTAATAATAACTGTTTATTAAGACAAAAGATCGGATGCGAGAGTGTGTCACTTGCTTAGTGTTAGGAAACTATATGTTTTAACTTCTATTCTAAGAAAACATAAAACTACAATTTTTGATTGTAACCTTCTGAAAAAACGAAGGAAAGACATTGTAATGCGTCAATCGAAAACCTACACCACTTTTGCGAATAGACAATATAACAAACTGTCATCACATTTATATAATATTTTGAACAAGAAATTTGATATATACACAAAGTTACAACATGATGTGAAAAAAATTATAACTACATGGTTATTAGATAAAAAATATGACGAGGTGGAAGCCTTGCTAGGATATGCAGCCTAGCCTGGTCTCACTGTAAAACTTACAAATACAGATATGACCCAACTCCTGCATGCACCCACGCATTCACAGACGCGCACTCCTCGCACGCGCACACACACACACACACACACACACACACACACACACACACACACACACACACACACACACACACACACACACACACACACACACACACACACATACACATACACAAACACACACGCAAATACACCATTAACATTTAAAAAATACAGTCTTAAGCATGTACCTATATGTATTACTATTTATAATTAAGTAATAAATTGTAGTAATGGAAGAGCGGTGCCTCCCAGCACAAGTTATTTTCTAAATAACTTACAGGGAGACATTGGCAATTGTAAGTTTCACACTGGATTATAAACAATTAAAGATTTTTGATTTTGATTTTGATTTTGATTTTTTTTTTTGAGAGTGAAGGTATATCGCTATGTAAAAAAATATTCATAAATTAAGGTCTTAAGTATTTTCTCTGTGCTTTGCCTTGCAAGCTTGTGTCCTGTAGCAGTACCATGGGTTGCCACGCATCGCGCATTAATTTTCTTTGCGGCTCGCTAGCACCAATATGTGAGTAAGAGCGGGAAGGTACATGAATGAATGCGGGAAGGCTCATGGTAGGCACACTGTAGCCGTACCATGAGCGGGCAAGTATCGATTACGTGACGTTTTATTAGCAAACCCCGGATGACGGGAGCAAAAATGCGTTTGTCACTAGTGCTTAGTTAAATATCGACATTCATATGAACGATATTTTAATTAGAAATTTATAGATTATGCTAATTATGTTTCCCTAGTAGTTCCACTTCTTTTCCAGATATCAAAAAATAATTAAGATTTTTAATATGAATTCACCAATTTTTTTAGTCAACACATTACGATATTTTTTGTGAATAATTTCGCCTTGAGGATGTAAAAGTAATCTTAACAAGTGCTCTTTGAAATTCTGAACGACATTCAAGCTGCTTTTTAGACTTTAATTTCAGTTTTGTAACTGTCCTATGGTACTAGGTATTATTGACATATTATTGTTTATCAATTTTAGATCGCAATGCCTCTGATTACGTACGGTTGCATAAATTACTGTTGATCAATACATTTGTAATTCATAAAATATTGGTATGGATGTTGATAGAATATTCGATATTTAACTAAGCACTAGTGACAAACGCATTTTTGCTCCCGTCATCCGGGGTTTGTTTATTAGATACGTAAAGCACTCCATCGCGCTCGCTCGTATAAATAAGTGCAAGCGCGATGGAATGCTTTACGTATCGAATAAAATCTCACGTATTACGTAACCATTACTTGATTGTACGAGTAAGTACTGCCTATAATCTAGATCCACGCTTCGGTCGGTCAAAACAGAACAATTAGGGAAACCCCAATAAAAACAATTAAATAAAAATGTTTGCGATCACTGCAGCGGACACGATACAAGGTGAACCTCTTCGATGCCCAAATGTGACTTTTTAGACGCTTTGTCCGTTAAATTATGGGTTTTCCTGTGTTCATTTAAGTACTGTAGCCGTACCATGAGCTATCGCGGCGTTATTAACGCACGTTTACTTTCTATCCAGCTCGCTCGCGCCAATAGGCAAGGGTGAGCGGAATGGCTAGAAACTAAACGCGCATTAATAACGTAGCGAAAACTCTTGGTAGAGCTACTGTTGTTTAAATGTTATTATTTAAGTATAAATATTTATCTGTACAACACTTAATAATTAAATGAAATGTTTTTACTATACCATGCACCAGTAGAAAACAAAAAAAATGTAATCAGAGATAAAAATATATTTGATATTTCATAATCAATCACAGTTTTTGAATGCAAATTTTGGTTTCATCACCAACTTAAACCCTTAAACCTTGAGTTCACATATATTTTTAGTTAAAATTACTGATTACTGTATTATTACTAATTAACTATTAACGTAAAAATAACAGTAAGATCGTGTTTCGCTATATGTACCCGTCTGCGACCATACATAACGTGGACGTCTAACGCCAGCTCATAAATGCCATCTTAGCGCATCTAGAGGACATCTTAGCGCTTTTCGTGACACCGCGCATATTTCGGCGCAACATCTTTGACAAATGTTTATTGAAAATCACCAATCAAAACTTTGATGGACCAATCACAACTAATTTTAAATGGCGGTTTAAGTTTTTATAGGTTGACATTCAACTTCATTGCCGTGATGCATTGGTCAGAGGGTGAGACTTGTCAACTAAAATTCAGGGCCGTTTTTGAAAGGCAATTTATTATGGCATACGGCTTCCATGTTTTATTTGTTCGTAGGTACCCGTACTTTGTGCCAAGACAACAAATGAAGGGTCCACGGAAAAAACTTGTCCAGTGCCTAAAAAATCAGGGCAAATTCACACATTATTCTGTTAAAAGTAAGGTGGTTTTTCCTTCTGTAATTTGGATTGACTAAAAATGTTCTTTCCGTGGACCCTTCAAATGCTATTAAAAGTCACATTAGTTTACATATTGGCGACGATATTTTAGTACTAATAATTAATATGAACATGATTTAACGGAATGGGTCAGGATTACGTCAGTTGTACAAAATACGTAATAATGCAACGCTATCTGTTATCTAATTACACATAAGTGGGCCGGTTGACACGACAGTTGACTCGGTGCGTCATGTCATGGGTCGTGAACTCATGACATGGCTATTAGATGAGTCGTTCATTTTTATCGATAATATGGCAGATTAAAAATTTACGTATCACAAGAGGCCGTAGATAAAATGGAATGAACGATACCTATACGTAGGTCAAAAATCTTTTTCCTAACTAGTGCGCAAAAACGAACTTTGCGCACGCTTCGCGCGTGGTAATTTCTCTTTTTGACGCACTTGTTATGAAAAAAATCATCCCTTACACGTGCAAAAACTTTTTTTTAGCTCAGGTGATTGTCGCCCTCGTTTCACTCGGGCTCCAACTTTCACCCTCGCCGAAAAACAGTTTTTCCGCACTAGTTAGGGAATAGTGCATTTTAGTGCGGAAAAGTAACCTTTGCGCACACTTCGTGTGCGTATATTTCTCTTTTTAAGGCACTTGTTATGAAAAAAGTCGTTCGATACAAGTGTAAAAACTTCTTTTTAACTCGGGCGTTTCACTCGGGCTCCGACTTTCACCCTCGTCGAAAAAAAATGTTTTTGCACTTGCATCGAAATGTACTCGCTTGCTTGTTTCATACCACTCAACCTCGCTTTTAGTTGCTGTTTCGACTCAGTATAAAAAAAATCCGGTGCACTTGTATTTCTTTTTCACGCTAGATTTTAATTCATACATCAGAAATTGAAAACAAAACCTCATGTCATACAAAAATCACCACTGCGTCACGTCTTTTAGGGACACAAAAAAGCAACGAAATGAATTTTGACCCACGTACCATGATATGAGTTAACTTACTTGAAAGAAAGCATGAGAGAATTTACATTCTGTCGGGCTCGCTCGCACCAATACCTACTCGAGTGTGAGCGAGATGGACAGAACGTAAAGGCCATGTCACACCGGATGTGTGCACTGACTGCGTTGTAGCGTATGTAAATGTCATATTAGACGGCACACCGCTTGCGTGGACGTGCTGCAGACCGCGTTAATAATAGTCAGTAGAAAAAAAGTGAAAAAAAAGGCTGATATTTCCTATAGTCGTGAGATTTCTAAGAATGAACTTGTGATTTTTAAAAATAACCCTTATATCTATGACATTAAGGCTATCGAAAAAATGGTGAGTCTTACCTTCATATTCATAAGGATTAATATATAACTGTCAAAAGATCATTCTTAGAAATCACAGACTATAGTGTTTGATGTCTTTGACACATATCGTGAAACACATTGGCAAATATATTTTTACGTTAGTGTAGTATATTGCGCCACCATATGTAGTTAGTTAATAGATATAAGAAATGAATGTAACTGCGGGAATGTCGCTCGTGCTGAACCATTAACCTCCTGCCGCCCAGAGGCCTATTTAAAGGTCTCCTGAAACAAAAGAAATTCTATTCTATTTCCTACACTGTTAATTCAAATTTCACTGGCAAATTTTATTGTCTGGGCGGCAGGAGGTTAAGTTTAGGTGAGAATAAACCGCAATTCAAGTAATAATTTCTTATTTAAATATTTATCAAACGCGTTACTCACGTAATTTAAGTCGCTAATTGCTCGACATGTTTCGATCCATTTAGAGAATCCTCACGTAGATTCTCGTATCTTCGCCTAGGATACCTATCTTCGCCTAGTCTGAAAAGTTAAAGTTCCCGCCTTATTATTAAGGCAAACTCTCAGGTAGCAAAGTACATGTTTTTCATGCTTGCTATTTAGTAATTTTCTGCGCACCGTACCCTAAAATTAATGCGGAAACTACAACTTTTTACATTAGACGAAGATAGGTATCCCAGGCGAAGACACAGGGTTTTACATTTCAATATGTTTGAGTCTCACGTTAGTAATAATACTTTCTTGTTTGGTTTTGCCCTATATTTACATACACAACATCTGGCGCAGTCGGTAGGATACATACACAACGGTTAATACTAATACATATCAATAATTGTAACTAAAAATGTATATGAACTCAACGACGGGTCTTAATCGTGTAAATTTACGTCTTACGTTTAATTTTATCATGATGTTTCGGGCATGACGTTCCACCCGTGGTCGCAGGCAGACTGGCGAGAAAATATACTGACGAGAAATGGACTGGTGTGTCGTAAAAATATAAGTGATTTAGAGTTAGGAATTTTGGTGGCATTTGGTGAACAGAGAACGGTGGAGTCGTTGTTTATTTTTTTTATGATTGATTGAATAATTAACTATTCAAAAATAAATAACATAAAAACTTTTAAACAGGATTTCACCCATTTAATTTTTTATATAATTTCAGTTTTAATATTTGACTACCTACCTACCTGTGAAATGAAATTCAGTATTTTTTCATATTATTGCTTATGATTATTACAATTATGATATTTAGGGCTTCGGGAAAAGTGTAATCTTGAAAATGAAATCAGTAGACTTTCTCAAATACCAATTTCTTTTATTGCAGTTTAATATTTGTCTAGCTTCTCAAAAATAAAATTAATCTTATTTATTTCAATTCATTGATAAATCCAGCTTGAACTGAACACAATTTCGTTATTATTTTATAAGTTAATCATTTATTCAAGTAAAAAATATCTGTAACATCGACTCCACTGCTCTTTGTTCAATAAATGCCACCGAAATCCTAACCCTATGATAATCGTGAAAGTTTAAATCAATTTCAATGTCAGCCTCCGTATAGTTGGTAGTGACCCAGCCTACGAATCTGGAGGTTCCGGGTTTAACCCCGGAGAGGGCATTATTTGTGTATTTATTTATCACAAATATTTATTCCTTGGTCATTTCTGTCTATGTATTTAAGTATCTATATGTATCTATCTATTATATATATAGTCGCCTAGTACCCACATCACAAGCCTTATGAGCTTACCGTAAGACTAGGTTGATTTGTGTAAGATGTCCCAAGATATTTATTTATAATTTATTAAGGTTTTAAGTTGGTGATTAAACCAAGACTGTGTTCTAAAGGCTGAGCCACACTGAACGCCTGTGCAGCACATGCGCATGGCGAGCACGTTGTAGCGTACGTAAATGTCATATTAGATGGTACACCGCTTGCGTGGCGTGCACGTGCGCGTGACCAGCGAACGGTGTGCCATCTAGTATGGCAATTTTATGACACAATATTGTGTGCAAGTGCTGCACACGTATTCGGTGTGGCTCGGCCTTAAAATTTTGTCATAAAAATAGGTTTGTTTACATTTTTTTGTTTTCTAATACGCACGAAGCCGCACGCCATACTAACAGGCCTTTCAAAAACGATCCTGAATTTCAGTTGACAAGTGTCACCCACTCTTCAATGCATCACGTTAAAGAAATTTAGACTAAAATAGGTACTATTTACTTTCAAGATAATTTAAAATTATTAATGGCTCTTACACTTTTGGGGGTCAGGTAGTAAATGCCTCAGGTAGTACACTATTGTAGTAGGTAGTCTAAATTTTAAGTTCATACCACGACTTTAAAAAGAAATTGAGTTTTAGGGCTATAATGTTTGTCAATCAAAATTTGTCTTTTACTAATGTGTCCCATGGTTCTTGAGCTATTTCTTGTCGTAACATTTTGATACTTTCAATTTTGAGTAGTTCTCACATATTCAAAATTCCGGAAAATAATATAACCAACACTCACAAGCAAATAATGTTGCCACCTCGCATGTAGTTCAAAGTAAACTGACAGTGTTATTTACACGCTATGACTAATTTATGAATTCGTCATGAATCGATACGAGATAATGGTGCCCGTAATTACTTCGTTTCGATGAACACAGGAATAAATAATTGATTTGTAACATAGTGATAACTGTGAATCATAGTGGAGAAAATAAACATCACTTTACTTATAGGTAAGCTAGTGGCAATCATCCTCATTGATTAATTTCAAGAGGCATTTGTCAACATTTGACCTTGTGACGAATACTTTTATGTAGGCCAGATGATATGATAGGCAGATAACTACCTACCTATTTAATATTTATTTATTATGCAAGGGGCAAAGTTGTTGTTTAACTATCGTTTCAATTTTTAGACCTGAGCTAGCGAAAGATTCCAAAATTGAGCCACGAGCGGAGCGAATGGTTCAAAAACTGGAATCTTGAGAATTGTGAAGGTCTCAAGGCACGAGAGTTGAACAAACTTTGTTGCCAAGTGTAATACAACTTTTTCCCCTCACTAAGTATCACGAGGAAATATGATAACAAATCTCATCCAAGTGTAAATTAACTTAAAAAAAAAAATTTTAACTCAATGTCAAACGTATTGTAGAGTTACTCCTGGTACTTAAATATAGCCAATGGCTTACAAAGTCACCAATGAGAAAAAGCCAGTTGTGTTAATGTTAAAAAAAAAATATTAAATTAAAAAAATATGTTAACATCATAAGATTCAAAAGACAAGGAAGTCGCTACTAGACGGAACAGGGTTATATTTTAAAAATAACGGGCGTTTGTTCGACCTTTGATTATCATCAGTATTATCATTTCCAAAACTATTCTTCCCATAGTTTCATTTGGCAGAATGTCCTGGCAAATCAACGTTACGCAACGTAGGGGAGACCGGGGCAAGACGGGATAGTTAAGAAAAAAATCGACTGATTATGGAAATTATAATGTTTATTAAAAATCTCTTATAACAAAAGCAACACTTATAGTTTTAACTAACATATGTTTTATCTTTTATGGCACTAAATCACTTATTTTTTTGCAATTAGGAACTGGTTGTTACATGTAAAAAATCCCGTTTTGCCCCATCGTCGGGGCAAAATGGGAAACGCTATGGGGTAAACCGAGCACACCTTTAATCGGGTTGGCAACCTTCACAAATATGTGCCTCTTCATCATCATCGTCTACACTTGCACGAGTTATGGGCTCAGCCATAGCACACACTGCAAATAACCCATCCTTTCGTTTCACTTTTTTTTGTTTGTTGGTCTGTCTTAACCAACAAACAAAAAAAAGTGAAACGATGGATGTAAATTCATCTGAAGACGTTGATGCTTGTATGTACTTGCATATATTGTGGGTACTTATATTCACAGTCCACTGAAGGATGGGTTATTTGCAGTGTGTGCTATGGCTGGGCCCATAACTCGTGCTTATAATTTCGTACCATTTTGACTGCAAACAAATATAAAACAGTTTTATAACCAAATTTGAAATTATCAATACATATACTATCTACTCATATGGGGCAAAACGGGATAGTATCCCATTTTACCCCAACCATTTTGCCCCAACGTATAGATTTTACAAAAATATCAACAGTTCTAACCTACAAAATAATTGTTCGTAAAAGCAACCTAAATTCGTTAGTTTTACACTGATGCAACATGTATATAGTAAGGAATAACAATAGCACTGATATCTACCTTTATGCCCATCGATCAAAACCAAAGAACTTCTTAACAAATCATTAAAAATCAGTTCTTTCTTGCTGTGCGACCAAAACAGGTAGTGACACGCACCCGCCGCTTTGACTCGTGTGAGGCGACGGAAGTTGGCGCGAATGGCGCTGTGTCGCGCTCTATTGCTCGCACCAGTTACGCACACAAGTACATTTCCCGTTCTGCCCCGAGCTTCGTTTTGCCCCGGTCTCCCCTATCTTTCGCATATTATCATGTTCCAACTAGTTGCCAAATGAAAATTCGACCAAATGTAATGCTCCTGCCATAAGTTGGTCGGGAAGTAAAATTAGACAAAAAATATTTCGACGAAATAGCATTAGGTACACATCTCTTATATTTATTTTATTTATTAATATATGCTTACCATAAGATAAGCTCCCGCCATCATGTGAGTATGAGCGGAATAGACAAAAAGTAGCGTTAAACTCCCGACGCCAACTCATGCCAAACACATTGAATCATCCTGTATAACTAGCATAATGTCACGCCACAGCGATGTCGCAATTCGTGATAATTGTATCCTGCTATTTTTTTTAATAGGGTTAGGGCAGGTCAAAGGGCTAATTGACTCACGGCTCATGGTCCATCTAATTAGTTGCTTAACGGCGTTCTATGGGCCAGAAGCGAGCATATCTCATGTTTGACAGCAGGGTCGCGTTTTATAAAGTTACATTTTACAATTTCGCTGTTTGCCTCTCTAATATTGGCCAGAAAGAGAGGCAAACAGCAAAATAGTAAATTGTAACTTTATAATACGCGATCCTGCCCCCAATACCACAAAACTTTACAAGCGTCCAATTCTACAAAATTGTCAACTTTTTGTATGGGAATTTATACAATTTTGTAGAATATAATTTTCTATCCATCTCACTCGTACCAATGACATGCGAGGGTGATGGATAGAAAGTATATTACGTATCGAATCATGACGTTAATCTCATGATAGAGCTACCGTTAGTCGTTAAAATATCAAAGATACAAGGCAGAAGTAAGGTGGAAGTACTAGTACCCGACGCTGTACCAATACTCGTCATTATAGCTTGAGTAGCCATCGATAAGATAAAATCAGCAATTAAGGCATTTAAACGATGATTAATGTATGTACCTTTAATGCTTCATATCCCAACTTTGAAATAATTAGCTTATATCTAAATTACGTATTTGCATAATTTTAAGACAGGCTGACGTTTATTAGGACTGAGTGTTAATATTGCCAATGTCCCAATATGTGACATTGAAAATTGTACTGAAGTGCCATCTATTGGGACTGCCAGCAAAAGCATCTGACGCTTACTCGTAGGTACTCATACAATGCATGTGACTAAGAAAATTTGCAATTTTGAGAACTTTGATATTGTAACCCTATAAAATAAATACTATTAAACAAAACTAACAAATTCCTCTCCCAAAACTCATGACAATAATTTATGTAAGTATATTTATATATGAGCAAAATATCGTGATTCAAATAAATATTCTCTGTTAATATGTTGCGCACTAGTACTTCCACCTTACTAATCATTAATATTTGAATTAACGCTAATTGTACATTGAACAGTAGCCGTACCATGAGCAGCCGCCGCGTTATTTACGCGGACTTACTTTCTATCCGGCTCGCTCGCACCAATAAGGGCAATAAGCGAGTACGAACGGGATGGATAGGTCCGTGGCGGCAGCTCACGATAAGCACACAGCGGCCCTACCGGGAACTCCGAAGTTCGCAAATTTCGGGGATCTGTCTCTGTCACTCTAATGACGCCTTCGTTGGTGTGACAGAGATAATGCCCGAAATTTGCGAACTTCGGAGTTCACGGTAGACCAACAGGTCCAAAGTACTTACCAAATTAAAAAGTAGGCATTCAAAGTCCAATCAATACGTGACTTCTGCTATCTATCATTACTATCAAATTAATAACACCAAAACATGTAGCGATATGTCACCTGATTTTATTATTTTACCTAAATCTTTACGTAAGTAGACAGGTGTATCAAGATAATGAATCAGTTTTTTACGTTTAGGTAGGTACCACCACTACCTACAGAGACGACTTAACCTAATAGCAAAGAAGCGCATGCTCACTTTATTTCTAAGAATTTGAATACTGGTAATAATAATAAAACCGGCCAAGAATATGTCGGGCCATGCAAAAACGACTGGGCCGATTATATTCGAAATAGTTTTGTTTTATAGTATTCTATAAGTCCACTATTCATGATTTTTTTCATATTTTTTGGACCTATGGATCAAAAGTTAGAGGGGGGGAAACATTTTTTTTTATTCTGGAGCGACTAAACTATTTCGAACATAATCAGCTCAGCCGTTTTTGAATTACTACGGAACCCAACATTGAGCAATGCTCTTGGCCGGTATATTCAATTATTCATCCTTCTCTGTTCAGATAGAATGTTCAAAAAATCCCATGGCGCTTAGCACCACAGAACTATTAGCACTGCTCTTTTCGTGGATTAACCGTGACTTCGTTTAACCCCAGCTAATTGTTTAAATCTAAGTTCATTAAGTCGAAAACGAATCCCATCGAAATCGAAACTTTAAATGTTACCAATAAAGTTCAAACTCGTTCCAAAAGCGGAGACAACACGATATTTCGCACATCTAGAGGCTAAAAATACTATTAAATTGAAAAGGACTTTAATACGTTTGGCGGTTACGATCAAAGTAGCCGTGTATGTACGGCTTTGGACGTATCAATGGAATAAGCGCCAATAGCCTTAAGAGTTTCTTTGTTGAAGTTAATTTCTTCAATTGGGTTATTATATCTTACGTAACCTTGTAATATCATCATCATATCAGCCATAAGCCGTCCACTGCTCAACATAGGCCTCCCCGTTGGACCTCCACATACACCGGTTGGAAGCAACGTGCATTCAGCGTCTCCCGGCGATCTTCATAAGTAGTGTTCGGAACTTTGGGTACAAAACTTGTCAAATGGACAAGAAAGAGCAAAATATACTTATCTACAAGGTGCCCGTGAGGAAAGGGAAAAAAATTAATAGCATATTCTTGAGACTAAAATAAGCAAAAAATCTTAAGTGAGTTTTGGTCAAATCCGAAAAAAAAAATTTTTATGATGTTTTGACAAAAAAAGGATTTTATTAATCAAACTATCGCATAAAATGCACTTTATACGTTTTTTTTTTGACTCAATGAAAATGGACTCAATCCAGAAAACTTCATATGACATTTTTAACATCAAATTTAAAATAATAAATAAATAAATATCTTGGGAAATTTGGTCAGAAATCCGCTGTTGATTTTTTTCCCCTTCCTCATGGGTACCGTGTACATATGCTTAGCACATCATTGGTATGTCATATATCGCCGCGAGATAGAAATTTCCATCTTTTACTAAACATATGGAAAAAAGAGGAATGGATAGTCTATCTCGCGGCGGCATATTGTCGCACTAATCCTGTGCTAAGCCTACACACCCAAACATTGTAAGTTAAAGATTACAAGTTAGCAATAAAATTGGATACAGATTTTTCAATAATTATCTTGGCTAAAGTGTTCCCATAATTACGTCAATTTTGTAGTTTTGTTAAAGTTTTCGCACCCATAGTTTTGATCACTGTTCATAAGGTCGTCTATCCATCTGTCATCAACCATCAGGGTCCCGTTTTATAAAGTTACAATATACAGGTTACAAGTGTACAGGTTACAGGAACCTGTAATGCACTATGAACTATTACAGGTGTTTTATAAATACACACAAAAATTTACAATTGTAATGAACCATGGTAAATCTCGATTACAAGTAACATCTCCAGGCGTGACGGACATCACTAATTAAAAATAAAAACTGACATAAATAATCGTATCCACAGATTATATATGTTTATTTTGATGGAAAATCAGCCCTTCTACCGCGAAATTCAAAATTTGTAAATTTCGATGATTTTTCGCCGTAACTCCAACGAAGGCTTCATTAAAGTGACAGAGACAAATCCTCGAAATTAGCGAAAATAAAACGATGAGAGAGATGTTCTAAATTTGTGTGGAGTTCATTTGCTCTTTGAAGTCGTACGGTGTCCGACTCCGAAAGTCCAAATTTATTAGGAGCTGAAACAGTCTCGGTCAACGCTATCGGGGTACAGTCAAGGGAATAAATATAATAATGTATACAACTTTAGACCTTATGCTCCAGACATAAGTAAAAAAGTGTAGTCATAGTCAGCGGCCCTACCGCAAACTCGGAAATCCGCAAATTTCGATTATTTTCCTCTTTCACTCTAATATCGCCTTGTTAGAAGTTAGAAGTGACAAAGATAAATCGTCGTTTGCGGTTTTCGGAGTTCGCGGTAGTTGGCCAAAACTATGAAGAATCTCTCAGAAAGCGAATCATTTCACCAGTATTACGAGCAAACGTCTGTAGCACACGAAATAACTGGGAAAATTGCACTTGTAGTTGCGGTTACAGGACTCAAGACGTACGTCAGTTTTTGTTACAAGTCTACCACACCTACACTTGTTATTTACAATATTTTTATAAAACACTTGTTCGATTACGAGTTTAAAACTATTAAACTCCTGTATTTATGTCTATGGCTGAGCTACAGGCACTTGTACCTGTAACTTGTAAAATTGTAACATAGTACTTTTATAAAACGCAAATTGTAAAAAACGGGGCAAGTGTTGCCAGTAAACGCCTGTAAAATTGTAACTTGTAACTTTATAAAACGGGACCCTGCTTTAACAAATATCATTTTCACAGTGTCAGATAAGAAACAAAATGTTGGAAGTATATCTTTAGCATTGATTTAGTAGGAAATGTTTAGTCAAATGATATACCATGATCATGAATCATATAATTTGAATTTGACTTACTGGAAACCTCGTATACCACACAAGTAGGCTTGGCACATGATATATCCGTCTTTTACAAACTATATTAATATAAGAGGGACGAATAGTCTACCTCGGTGATATATTGTCAGACCAATCATATGCTAAGCCTACTGATGAAGTGTTTGATAAAAATAATCTATAAAATATGTAATAAGCCCAGATAAACGTGGATACCTTCAATTGTAATCAGATAAATATTTACCTGACTCACCTCACCGACCCCAATTCTTTAAAAGTTGTGTGTACATTACATTGTGAGCCGATTTATGGACTATGCATATTTGCATAAATTAAATAGCATAAGTAAAACCAGCGTGACTGAGGCGACCGTAACCATGGCAATAACAATAACAGACAGAAAAAAGTTGATTCACGCTGTATTTTTCTAACTAAATTAATGCATCATGAAAACATGGCATGCCTAAGAACAATCTTGATATCGAAGATTACCTGGTGAAACCCGATAAGGCGAGATAACTATTCATTGAAATGACAACCTAACGTAAGTGTCATATGGTTCGTATTTCAAAAACCTGTTTACTCGACTATCGGGTTTTATCAGGCAACCTGTTTATTATTATACTCCGTCTAGCAACCAGTCATTAAAAAAATCGGCAAATTAAAATTTTCTATAGGAAGCCAACTCCGATTTTTTTTTAATTCCCCAACTTTTTAGGGTTCTCTAATGACAGCTGTTCCTAGACAGAGTATAAATGAAATATTGGAATCACTGGCCGATATTTTAACCTTTTTGCCGCCGCGTCAAATACAAAAGCTGTCACTCAGACGCCACGTCAAAAAAAATGTCAAATCTGAATTTGAGCTTTACGCACGTGCGTGTAGGTTTATATTGCTCTGTGGACCACGACTTGTATATCGATCCTTGGCGGTGAACCTGCGCTGCCAATATATCGGTCGTTGGCGCCCAAAAGGTTAAACGAAGTATATCTTTTAGAAGGTCGTGTTATATTTCAAACTCCGTACCCGGGTTTCAGTTTAAACTTTTTATTTTCTGGTCATAAATAAAAAAATGTTACAACAAATAAACAGATTGGCTACTAAGGAATATTGAAGAAATAGCAATTCAATTAGGACTTACATATTTAATGACATAATAAAAACAAAGTGATGACTGCAATTGTAACAAAGTTGTCTCAAAATTGGAAATATATTTATATTCATGCTTATTCATTACTAGATCTCAAGTAAAAGGTACCACTGTCAAGGGATGTGACAACATTGACAACTACTTTGGCTGGTACATTTTACTTCAGATCGACACATTTTTTAAAACCTGTCGGAGATTGTATTATGCCTCTCAATAATTGCTGCTACTTAAAAATATCATACAGACCATTTTGAGATTGGGTCCACTAATCTTAAAAGTTGTTATGTACCACTAAAATGACAGTTGACATGAAATTGACATTTCGGTAGTAAAAAAATATTTACAGATTGAATCATTATTAAGGTCGAGTTAAATATTATTGTATATAATATTAGATCAATAGGAAATTAATCGCCTGAAACACTTATAAATTTGATCAGTTTGGTCACTGTAATGTTCATCTAAATCACATTTTATTGATTAAAAAATGTATTTTCCTGGCCCCAATTTCACCACATCGACAAGTGCTACAATTGTAAATTTACTGTTTCTCCAATCTGGGGCGTCTATAGGCTACAGTTACCGTTTACCATCGGAAGGGCCGTGCGTTTGTTTTCCACCAATATAAAATTTACTGCAGGAACTTCAATAAATCAGCAGTAAATAACTACTTTTTTGCGAAGCAAAATTACAATTGTCACAAAAACACGACAATTGTAGCGAAATTCCGACATATGCCGAACCTCGTGTCAAGATTGAATGAGAATTGTACTAAACCTTGCGACGTCACAGGTTTCGGAAAATAAAAAGTAGTTTATTAACGATTTAATAACGTTACTTATTAGTAATAATTTTATGTTGGTGGCAAACAAGCACATGGACCGCCCGATAGTAAGCGGTAGGAGGCCTGTGACGTCAGTAACAGTGATATTTTACAATTATAATTATGGTGAAATAGGCCACTGGGCACATCATTGGTGCGCAAGTATATCGCTGTGCAATAGACTTTCCGTCTTTTACTGACTATATTAATAAAAGAGGGACGGCTAATCTATCTCACAGCGACATACTGTCGAACCAATCATGTGTACAATCGACAACACACCTGTGAATACAGGCAAAGTGCCAAAAATATGTAAACAGAACTTTATTGCCTGGACATAAAGGTGTGAATATATATTTCTGGCACTTTGTATGTATTCACGGCTGTGTTGTTGATTGTACTAGTACCTACTGTACCTACCTACATACTGTAGTCTATATCATATTACTACTGAAATGTCAATGTGACACCGTAGCTTACGAAAATTTAAAATTTCGGTGGCCTCTCTCTCGCTCTCTCTCTCTTTAGTGTGACAGAGACACTGCGACATTCGAAGTTGTGAGGTCTGAAGGTCAATCAGACCTCACGACTCATAAAAACGTCAAATGCTAACGGTTACCAAGTTAGCCAAGATGTCAATAACTAACGCTAACTCGAAACGCAACTGTCTTTGTCACACTAACGAGAGTATAAGAGTGACAGAAAGAGAAAAATACGCTACGATACTGAGCGTTACGATTGGCATCTTGGCTAGCCACTTTCTTGTCAACTGTCAATGTATAATATAACGCTACTACACGTTTAATATACAAGCTATAGTTATACGTATGAATATGCCAGCCTTGATAGAGTATACAGAATATGACAAAAATAGAGGCCATCCGTTTGATAGCCCAATATCGAAGTAGGGGATTTCATTTAATGATCCCAAAATTAGGGAGATTTGTTAAGAACAATTAAATCATTGTCCTAAAAACATTACGTTTAATCTTTTATTTTTTAAATTTTTAATCTTTATTATTTGTTCCTTGGTCATGGCTGTCTATGTATTTAAGTATCTATAATATGTATCTATCTATTAAATATATTGTCGCCTGGTACCCACATCACAAGCCCTAATTGAGCTTACCGTGGGGCTAGGTCGATTTGTGTAAAGATGTCCAAAGATATTTATTTTATTATTTAATTCATAAATAATATGAATTAATGATGACAACAACTAAAAAAATATTTTCACAAATATTTCATTCTTAATTTTAGCAACAAAACTGACAATGATTTATTTCTTAACAAATCTAGCTAATTGTGTGGTACTCAAAAAAATTGATTCCCCAGTATCATATTCTGATTGGAAAATAAGTTTTTTGTTTCAATAATATTTTGTTTGTATTTCATTTCATGAAAAAGCTCCCAGTTTTTTCTGTTTATTAAATGGGACACCATTATTTTTGTTAAAATCTGTTTATTTTTAGATATTACATATTTATGGCAAATAAGTTTTAATTTTTTATTATAAGTTACTTGTACAGTCGACGTCAAAGACATCATTACGGTTTAGGTGCCAAAAATATATTTACACAACTTTATTGCCTTGACATTAAGGTCGTGTAAATATATTTTTGGCGCCTAAACTGTAATGATATCTTTGACGTCGACTTACCTAAGTATGTATTGATTTCAATCCCTTGTATGTGATTGAACACATTCACGTCTAATATACTTATTCAGAACGTATGCCCAAGGCACAAAGATCAGAATCGTTAAAAACATATTTTGGAGCTGAACATTACATACGCGTTTTTAAATTAATCACGGTTAACTAAAGATATTCTTAACTAAATTTACTGGCTTAAGGTAACTATGATATTTTTCTTGTAACCTTTTGAACGCCCAGCTGAGCAACGATTTGGCGTGCCACTGATGCCGAGGGGCAAGAAATAGATTAAAAAAAAATTACGCCAACTCAATGACGACAAATTTTTCAATGAATTCCCATTTAAAAAATAAACGACGACAATAGCCGTCATTGGCGTGAAGGACATAATTTTATAAAGACGTCATATGCTGTCTTTGGCGGTCAAAAGATTAAGCTTGGTTTACAAGCAATGTCAAAATGTTAGAAGACGTATCTAGATACAAAGTTTTTCTTACAGAGGCTGACATACATACAAACTACATGAGTTAAGTCGGACTGTGATACAACCACAGCGAAAGAAAGCTTACATTTATATATAAAAATAACTCAACAGTGTGTGGATATTATTACTTAACTATTTACATTAAAATAAGTGTCATATGGGCTGTTTAAAGAAATTATCTCAGATTTGTTTTACGAAATTAAAATAAAGCGTTTTTTTTTATAGGCGGCTATCGTACCGCGGTTATAATTTTGTTGCTTTATTAGTGACAAAATATGATTGACTGCAAGAAAAAACAAAAAATACAGGCATCAGGTAATATACGAAATGTGTTTCTTTTTTTGTTCATTAAAGATGCCACTTTTTAAACGCCAAATCCGTTAGCCATGTTAAAATTTCCTTGCAATTTTAGGTCTTATGCCCACAATCTTAGATCACATCCTAACCCTTACTTTAAATCCTACTTGACATCTCACAAACTACAGCTAAAATAATAACATCCACAATCTAACTGTTCCTTACACGTAATACTTTTTTTTATCGTATTATTTGTCAATTTTTTAATATTTTTTTTGTTGTATGACACCACAGCCACTAATTCTCACAACATACACTCACGTGACTTGTGCATTATAAAAAATACAATTCTAAAAAACACTAAGTTGTTTTGGTGTATTTTAATAATATTTTTGGATTATGAACCATTGCAGTTTTCAGTTATCAAATAAAATTTTCAGAGTAGGTAATTTGATTTTAAGCAAATTTTAAGTTTGCTCAACCGATAGATGGCGCCAAAGAATCGATTGTTGGTAAACTTCATGAGTATGCTTTGCCTTTCTCTTAGCTAATATACCAAGCTACATTAAGATATCATTTTAGTACAATGCAGGGTTCTTTTACGGACAGACACTTAATTGACCATACAAAATATATATTTTTTTTATTCCATAAGTCAAAAGTAAACGCGATTAAAGCCACAAAAATGTTTTTGTTTCGTTATTAAATCACTTCTAATCAGCTCAATTTTACTTAGGGAAGAGGCGACGATGCCTGGGACAGTTAGTTTTAGTATTAATTTCACTGTCCTATATATTTGATCACAGATATGTATGGCTTCCTTTATCTTCTCTTAGGAAAAATGGGTGGCAAATATACCTATGATCAAACACATATAATAAAGTAATTTCGGCCTTAGCGGAGGACCGCTAATCAAATTGTATCCAAAAAATGTACAGTAAAAATTCTAATTTGACAACTGAATCACAAAATTACAACGAACACAGAAATTAATGTAAAACAGTACTTATTGCAACAGTTTCACAACCTGCCTGCGTAAGCTCATTGCGCTTTTAAGTCCTAGGTAATAGAGCTCAGATTCGATTGGCACTATCTGATAGAGCGGGGAATTACAATAAAACTTCGAAGATATTACTATTGACAACCAAAACTCACTGAGTAACAAATGTCTGCTTGAAATAAAGCTCGTATCTCAGTTTTGATTCAATACTGACATACGAGGTTGCTAAGAGTAGTGACAGTTTTTATAGTGAGTTTGGGTCGTCGATACGTTATACAGTTATATAGCCACATTGATCTTCTTAGTAATATTATTGAAAACCTCCGAACTACCTTGTTTATGAGCTTATGAAGTGATCCTTCGACACAAACTTAGTAAAAGCCATTTTCAAGTGTACAATCATTACCGGTAATTTACCGTTAAGCCGGTTATTTCTATCCATATTTATCGGTTGGTATTCCCTACATGAGGGTAAAATATTAAAAAAGATATCGATTTCTTTACTTTATTAGAATGCAGTAAGGTGAAAAGTGAATAGGTACAGATAATATTTGGTACGGTTTTTTTTAAAGGTGCTTTCGAGAAATAGGCCCCAGGACTTACGCTTTTAATACAAGCTACAAGTTTTCGAGACATGGGCCCCAGTTGGCACTGTGATATGGTTGTAGAGTGGCCTTAGGGTTGCAATTAGTTTTCATATACAATGACTTTCACGAAGTTTGCTCGAAGGTTTGATATGAAGTACTTGCACACACATTTGTGACTGCTACGTGGCATTTACACACACACATTCTTCTACACATAACGATCCATGTACAACAAAGCATGTTAAAAACTATGTACAGTCGCTATCGAAAAACAGCCTACCAAATAACTTAAATCTTAAATTTCGAGCTGTTTCTATCCCTTCAACGAAGGTTATATCCACTCAATTGGCTATGTAAAGTTTTCTGAAGGTATGAATATTATATTTTTCCCTGATAGCCGTCGTCTTAAGGTTAAAGAAAACGCGGCTCTTTTATTTTTTATTTCCTATAATTTGTAAACAATCTTTTTTTAAGTGAATGAGATGACGTTTGTGCAGTTTTATGGATGAACAGAGCCTAATGCTTTCGTCTGCAACAAGTACAATGAAATAGAAAAAATTAATGACACGAGTGACATTGATGTTGATCGATTTTGTTTTCTATTTCATTGTACTGATTGCTGACGAACGTATTAAGCCCTATTCATCCATAAAACTGCACAAATGTCACCTCACTCGCTTAAAAAAAGACTATCAACAATTTATAGGAAATAAAAATAAAAAAGCCGTATTTTCTTGAACGTCAAAACGGCGGCTATCAGGAAAAAATATAATATTTATACCTTCGGCTTGGGAGCTTGTATGTAATCAATCTTATTTTGTATGTAAAATAAGAGTGGTTGACAAATATACAGTGAGTGGATATGTGTGACAGAGAGAGATGCTCGAAATATACGATTTTCGAAATGATAGGCTTATTGTTATATATACAGTGTTTGAAAATATCTGAACATGTACAGTTAAGGGCATAAATTGTATACACTTTTTCACTTTTCATTATGAATGGGATAACAACAGTAAAGACTAGTGGATCCTTTCAAGATAAAGGGTCTTATTGATTTAAACTATCACGATTGTCACTCATATTTTAAAGACAAACGGGTCTTAATCGCGTAAACTTACGTTTAATTATATCCTGACGTTTCGGGCATGACGTTACACCCGTGGTCGCAGGCAGACCTGTGTCAGACCCGTTTGTCTTTAAAATATAAAGGGTCTTCATAGACAATTTATAGAAAATAGTCTGGTGGGCTTTCTGAGAATAAAAGTTACTTGTTATACATATTTGGTTTTGTGTTGTATTTATACCAAAGGCATAAAGTGAAAAGGTGTATACTTAATACCACTGACTGTACAAACGCCTTAAAAATATTCATGTCCAGATATTTATGAGCAAGTTGTTCGATCCAGTTTATATGATGGCAACTGTACTTACGTTTAATTTAATTATTTAAAATTTATTAACCTGCCAATCTCTAGATTTTTAAATAATAATATACAGCACGCAAGAGAAAGGCTATTTTATTTAAAAATCTAGCTTAGGAAGATTTTACATTTAAGTTTAACTCTTCGATTCATAAACTATTGACGAAATCGAAAAGCCAGTCAATAATATAAAAAATGAAAATATGAACACATAAATAAATAACGTCATAGTGAGGCACATTACTTATAATCCTTACACATTTATTAATAATTAAAACCATAAAAATTACAAAAAAAAACATCCATGGCATATTGTGGTATTGTCATAAGAAAAATATTTTTTAAACTTTTTTTTCTATATTTCCATCACACGCAATAGCAAACGCCTTTCAAAATCATCTTTTTTTTTAGAAAAAATACATTGATTTATGATTCCTTAATTTTATCATATTTTCAAAAATATTTACAACAGCCTAATGCTAATTTCTCATGATTTTAATTCAGATTTCGTTAAAAAAAAACAAATTTGACTAATTATTTATAATCTGTCCTTCTATGTCTATGTCAAATAAAAAAGCTTCTATTTCCGTCCTTGTCTAGGGAATTAAATAAGACTTATGCACACCATCTGAGATCTGTCACTCACTTAACTTTTTTTAGTTTTTTTTTTTTCACAGTTTTTATCACATTTTTTTTTTTAAATACTGTTTCCTCTTAGGTGCTTTATGTTGGGGATATGTTGTGATAGCTTCGCAGCAGGCTGGCAACATTGCGGTGGTGTTGCCACGCTAGTGGAGGATTGAGTAAAGGCTGGCAACTGAAATCTTAGTTCAGGATGTGTACAAGCCTTTGCTTGGAGATACCTGAAATAAAACGACGGAATTTTTAAATGAAATTATTAGTGGCCAAGTACCTTAAACATTGAATATATTGCACTTATAAAGTCGCATACATACAGGGTGACATCAGGGTCACTATGGAGACAACCAGAAAGTAACGAAAAATCACCGAACTATTAGTTAATTGAACTGTATAAGTTTCTACGCGGTAATATAGGTTCATGGGGCCCCAGCGCACGCAAATTGTTTGCCAAGATCGCGAAACGTCTGGTTGACGTAACTAAAGACCGAAGAGCTGGTGACTTCCTCGCACAACGCATCAGTATTGCGATACAGCGAGGAAATGCCGCCAGCATCCTTGGTACAATGCCACAAGGGCCAATTTTAGATATAGGTTAGGTTAAGTAGATTAGTTAGATTTAATCTATGTGCATAAATTGTAGTTTTATCAATAAAGGCAAACATTTTATTACAATAACTTATTATTAAGTACTTTTTGTATAAATAAAGGGTTTGATAAGTATAAATTAACTCATAATTAGGATTTTTATGCGATTTCATGGTTGTTGAAAGTTGCTTATAATAACCGTCCCTGAACTAAGTTCACTCTTGCTACACGACCCAAATGTCACCCTGTAGACAATAACAACCGATAGACGTGACGTATGAAATGGCTAGTTTGACTATTGAATATTGCGTTGGCAAAAAAAAAGTATGATAAAATACTGGATTGATTATACAGGGTTATTTTTTCACCAGTACAACCAATTAACATACGTAATAATAATCCAAAATACAAAAATCTAGCATTTTTTGTTACTACTCCTTTGGAACAAAAAAACTAAAATATAGATGTAGTGCAAAATCCTTTCTCTTCGGCTTTACCCCGGAAACGCCCGAATTATTCTCCCTGTCTCAATTAGCTTCAGTGCAATATATACTGAAGTTCTTTGTGACAGCAATATGAATTCGGATGTTTCCGTGAAAAGCCGAAGAGAAAGGATTTTGCACAACATCTGTACTAATGTTCGAACTTATCCGCAAATCTAACAAGAAATGCGTACGTATTACGCAATTACGCATCTCTCGACGTGCATAACTAGCAAAACGCGCGAACTGTCAACTGTTTGTTTAAAATGTCATCGTGCGCGGCGCCGCGGGGGCGGGTTGGATCCCCCTCCCCGCCGCCTTCGCCATATCGCACCGTTGACGCCTTGTAATTAGTGCGCCCATTATGTTACGTTTGCATGAAAGATAAATTAACCCTTAAATGCATGAATTTTTCTTTTCGTTCCAAAAACAAAATGTATAATACCTAATAGCGTCGCTAGCACGAGAAAAATAGAAAAAAAATCTGTGGACATATTTTGGGTGGAATTTGTACTACTAATCAAAATTTCGATTCATCATCATTATACATTTTTTGCAAAATCGTGCATGATAAAACATACAAATATTATTTACTTTTATATGGAAATGTATATTAAATTCAGTAATTGTAAAATGTTATGGTATGAATTACAAAATTCCAATAAAATATAATTTCTTACTTAGTTAAGAACCGCTAAACGCACGCAACGGAAACAAATTTCCACCATCTAGCTTATAAACACATGTGAGTTTTTTTAATACAGTTACGCCAACAAATCATTAATAAGTTTGAAAGTCCATTAAATTTCCTTGCAAAATTAACCTTAAGAACATAATATACGTATCTAGTTTTCAAACACCAACTACGTTTTCGTTATGTACGATACATCGTATACCATGCATTTAAGGGTTGATAAAAAAATACGTTTTAATTTTATTTGATAAAATGAGGTGTAGGTATTATCGATACCAATGATATGGTAAAATTCATTCCACCGGTGAAAAAGTAACCCTGTATGAGGTGACATAAGGCAAATTTTAGGAATTGTTTAACCAAAATGTTGACAGATGTATTTTATTTGGGGTTTGTAAACCAGTAAGTGTGTTACTACTGTTACCTGAGCGTGTCACGCGATCGAGTTGACGGTGAAGCCCGGCCGGCCTCCTTCGGGCTGGTAGAGCGTTATCGACGCGATGTAGTTGTTAGACATCACCTGTAAGACAAACGAGATTTATTAGAAACATTTTATTGTAACTGTATTTTTCAAAGTTGTCCCCCACTTTTTTAATTTTTGATATAATTTCCACTCAGAATCGCAGGACCAATCCTGATAGGAAAATAATGTTGTCCCAGGGTTGTTTTGTAAACATAACAGCCCAACTGCGAGATCGAATTCATAAATGATCGCTGTGAAACCATCCGCAGCAGAATTAAAGTAGCCGACATAACTCTCCGAGTCGCTAACTTTAAGTGGCCGCGGGCGGGGCATATTGTTATAGAACCGACGGCCATTGGGGCGGAAAGGTTCTCGAGTGACAACTGCGTCCTGGAAGGTGAGACTTTACCGTGTGATCCTTATGAAGATAGACCAGATAGAGATTTCCAGAAATCACCTCAGTGATATCATTGTATTCCCATAGTTTGTAGTGCGTTTTCACGGTGATATTTGGGTCAAAATTCTTTTCGTTGTCTTGTTTCATACCACTACATTACATACATCATCATCATATCAGCCGAAAGACGTCCACTGCTGAACATAGGCCTCTCCCAAAGATTGCCACAATGACCGGTCCTGCGCCACCCGCATCCAGCGGACTCCTGCGACCTTCACCAGGTCATCTAACATCCCGGCGAGAATATCAAGCGGCGATAAGGTCATCTAACAACTACATTGCGTCAACTTTACATACACGTCATGCTTTTAGTTGATGTTTCGATTCAGTATATTAAAGAAATCCGGTGCTCTTGTATTTCTTTTTAAACGCGCTAAATTAAATCAATAGAAACATCAGAAATTCATCTCATACAAAGATCACCACTACGTCACGTTTTTTAGGGACACCAAATAAGACAACGAAAAGAATTTTGACCCATTTATGTAATTCAACAGTGACATTATTTCTATAGTGTCTAGAGAGTGTGTTTGGAATCCACAACAACGATCTTCTTCTTTCTAGATGTCGCTTCAAAGTGTTCCTATAGTGTCTAGCGAGTGTGTTTCCACAGTGATATTTATGCAATTCAACGCCTCAGTCTTCTCAAAGTGATAACATTGTGTTCCTAGTGTGCTTTCACAGTGATATTTATGTAATTCAACAGTGACATTGTTTCTATAGTGTCTAGAGAGTGTGTTCGGAATCCACAACAATTTCTAGATGTCGCCTCAAAGTGTTCCTATAGTGTCTAGCGAGTGTGTTTCCACAGTGATATTTATGTAATTTAACGCCTCAGTCGCCTCAAAGTGATATCATTGTGTTCCTATAGTGTGCTTTTACAGTGATATTTAGGTATTTCAACAGTGACAGTGTTCCTATAGTGTCTAGAGAGGGTTTGGAAACGACAACAATTTCTATTTAGATGTCGCCTCAAAGTGTTCCTATAGTATCTAGCGAGTGTGTTTCCACAGTGATATTTATGTAATTCAATGCCTCAGTCGCCTCAAAGTGATATCATTGTGTTCCTATAGTGTGCTTTTACAGTGATATTTACGTATTTCAACAGTGACATTGTTTCTATAGTGTCTAAAGAGTGTGCTCGGAATCGACAACAATTTCTAGATGTCGTCTCAAAGTGTTCCTATAGCATCTAGCGAGTGTGTTTCCACAGTGATATTTATGTAATAGGGATGGTGACTGTAGTTAAGCTCGCGCGACACGGACTCCCACTTGCTGTACGCGGTTATGTAATCCAACAGTGACATTCCCGTGAGGTCACAACGACCTACCTCGAATATGATGTCCTGGTAGCCGTAGCAGAAGGTGGAGCCGAAGGGGTTGGTGGTATTAGTACTGGAGGCCCGGTTGAGCACGACGGGGCGCTCGCACACGCGACACGGACTCCCACTTGCTGTACGCGGTTATGTAAACAGTGACATTCCCGTGAGGTCACAACGGCCTACCTCGAATATGATGTCCTGGTAGCCGTACAACGTCTCAGTGATATCATTGTGTTCCTATAGTGTGCTTTCACAGTGATATTTATGTAATTCAACGTCTCAGTGATATCATTGTGTTCCTATAGTGTGCTTTCACAGCGATAAATATGTAATTCAACGCCTCAGTCGCCTCAGTGACATCATTGTGTTCCTATAGTGTGCTTTCACAGTGATATTTATGTAATTCAACAGTGACATTGTTTCTATAGTGTCTAGAGAGTGTGTTTGAAATCGACAACAATTTCTAGATGTCGCCTCAAAGTGTTCCTATAGTATCTAGCGAGTGTTTCCACAGTGATATTTATGTAATTTAACGCCTCAGTCGCCTCAAAGTGATATCATTGTGTTCCTATAGTGTGCTTACACAGTGATATTTATGTAATTCAACGCCTCAGTCGCCTCAAAGTGATATCATTGTGTTCCTAGTGTGCTTTCACAGTGATATTTATGTAATTTAACAGTTACATTGTTTCTATAGTGTCTAGAGAGTGTGTTTGGAATCTATAGTGTCTAGCGAGTGTGTTTCCACAGTGATATTTATGTAATTTAACGCCTCAGTCGTCTCAGTGACATCATTGTGTTCCTAGTGTGCTTTCACAGTGATATTTACGTAATTGTACAGTGACATTCTCGTGAGGTCACGGCCTACCTCGAATATGATGTCCTGGTAGCCGTAGCAGAAGGTGGAGCCGAAGGGATTGGTGGTATTGGTGCTGGAGGCCCGGTTGAGCACGACGGGGCGCTCACACACTCGCAGCGCGCGTGACACGGACTCCCACTTGCTGTACGCGGTTATGTTTACCGCTCCCACGCTGTCCACTAGCGAGTTGGGCTCGCATCTGGTATAAAAATCATTTTTTAGTACAGATGGTGTACTTTTTAGGTTTAAGTGCAAGATGAGGGTCATTTTACGTCAGGTCCAAAACTTCGGAGGGCCATCAGTACTAAAAAACGTCGTACGAGACACGTGCAAAAACTCGTGTCGATTTAAAACACTCCCTATCGGTCGTGTTTTAAAACATCGCCACTCGTTTCGAATTTCGTTCATTATATTTCATGTTTTTCGCACTTGGGTCGTAATGTACTATTAAATACTTGTCTCCTTATGCATAAACGTCTCCTAACTTAGCAAGCCGCTGAGTGTTGTTTGTCCCTTTCGATATTATCAATATGCCTATAAGGTGCATTCATCCTTTCTTGTCTTATCATGTAAACAAACACTTTTTGAAAACATTATCACAATTTTCTCTGCAATTACACATTAATCATCACGTCAAATGTTGTTGCATACTTAATTAAACTCGCAAAGTATTATAATCACTCAAAAAAGAACTGAAAAATATCATTTCTGTAAAGATTTTCGTCAATAAATGCTGTTACGGTCGGATAACTTTAAAAACATCTGACATTGATGTGACATTGCGATGTCTAGATTGTCTATGTACCATAATGTTGGCATGTCAATATATCGATATTAATACTTAAAGTACAACTCGAGGAAAATGCAATTAAAATAAATTGCAGTAATTTACCAAAATTTATTAGGGTTTCGTAGCAAAAATGGCAACAACGGAACCCATACTTATAGTTTCGCTATGTCAGTCTTTCCGCAGCATACTTAGCTCAGTGGCCGTTAATACTATAAATCTGAAATTTGGTACAGGTATACATATTGATCATGCTAACAAAGTGATACAATAACAAGTAAAAAAAAAATTCGGGTACCTCCCCCCCAATTGGTGATGTGGGGTGATTTTTTTATT
Organism: Thaumatotibia leucotreta; assembly: GCA_025490895.1. NCBI lineage: Eukaryota > Metazoa > Arthropoda > Insecta > Lepidoptera > Tortricidae > Thaumatotibia > Thaumatotibia leucotreta. The sequence goes on from JALPQI010006497.1 coordinate 29,231, forward strand.
TGCTGTAATCGTATAGTGTGGGGTATCATTGAATAGGTCTCTTAAAAAGAAAAAGGGGCTTTTAAGAAAGTTTTTTCTAAAGTCAATATTTTCGGAGATAATCGCTCCAGATGAAAAAAAAAATTGTCCCCCCTCTAACTTTTTATCCAAAGGTCCAAAAAAAATCATGAAAGTGGGCTGGCATAAAACTATTTCGAGCATAATCGGCCCAGCCGTTTTTGAATAACTACGAAACCCTACACTGAGCACTGAGCTCTTGGCCGGTTTTTGTAATTGATTTCAATATTTATTTTATTCAAAGACTGGCAGTGCTTAGTAGTCTATTGAATATTGAATAAAATCTTCACGTCAAACGTCACTCGTTTCGCTACTTCGCTTCACGTTATTCGTTACGGGTGCAATTCATGTGATTTTTCTCATGACTAGTGGCGCCTTTGTTGGAGCGACAGAGAAAAATCCTCGAAATTTAACCATAGTTTTTGATATAATCTTATACGAATTAATTCTCTTCCTGACAGACGATGTAAAATCGATAATCCTCTATTTACGTACCTAAGCAGTGAAATTATCGCTGACATTTCATTATATCGACATTTCTAATCACTAGTGATTGTCTTTTGATCATCGTTGACGTTTTGTTAGTTTTACTTGGTCTGTGGTTTGTTTACATGATAAGACAAGTAAGGATGAATACACTGTAAAATCGAAAGGAAAAATTCCCCTAAGGGTACCCCCAGTTCCCATCATCCAACTCTGTCCTCGGTGATGCAAGGTATTTGCGGGTGTACTGCCTTATCGCCGAAATATGCTACGTCAAATTTCACCAGCCAACCAACTTTTTGTACTGCCTTTTCGAAATATGCTACGTCAAATTTCACCAGCCAACCAACTTTTTGTACTGCCTTTTCGAAATATGCTACGTCAAATTTCACTTGTCAACCAACTTTTTGTACTGCCTTTTCGAAATATGCTACGTCAAATTTCACCAGCCAACCAACTTTTTGTACTGCCTTTTCGAAATATGCTACGTCAAATTTCACTTGTAAACCAACTTTTTGTACTGCCTTTTCGAAATATGCTACGTCAAATTTCACTTGTCAACCAACTTTTTGTACTGCCTTTTCGAAATATGCAACGTCAAATTTCACTTGCCAACCAACTTTTCGCCGAAGTTTTATTTGGCAATCCAACTATTGGCATAATATTATTTCACATTATTTTTAACATTCAAATTGCGAATTTTTGCTTAGTCAAAGTTTTATGTGGTAAATAATTATGTAGCAAATATTTTTTTAGGCAAATAATAAATGATCAAATAACATTTTGAAGCGTCCACGGAAAAAACATGTCCAGTGCTTACAAAAATCAGGGCAAATTCATTCATCTATAACTTTCAAAAGTTCATTCTAAGAAATCGGCAACTATTTTGTAGTTCTGAACATAGATTTATAGCCTCTGCTACAAGATATCTGCAGTCACAATCTAAGGAAAGTTTTGTTCCCATCCAGTATAGCCGAAGATTTTTTTTTTATCTATTGTACTTCATTTGTATCATGTACTGTACTTTATCATGATTGTAAACTTTATAAATATATAAATAAATACTTAGCGACTTGCTAAGTTAGGAGCCGTTTATGGAACTTGAAATTATTTCTAAAAAATCGCCTAAGGAGTTTATTTTGTGTCCCTAAATCTCACTGGCAACGGGAATTCACTTCATCATCATCATATCAGCCGAAAAACGTCCACTGCTGAACATAGGCCTCCCCCGAAGATTGCCAAAATGACCGGTCCTGCGCCACCCGCATCCAGCGGACTCCTGCCATCTTCACCAGGTCATCAGTTCACCTTGTGGGGGGCCTACCCACTCTGCGTCTTCCGGTACTTCACTTATTTTAGTCCATATTGTATACACCGTGTTTTTATTGATTTCCGTTAAATTGGACAGGTTACTTGGAACATTAATAGAAGTTGCCTGGTATATCGGCTTTTATTAATTTCGAAAAAAAAATTTTTTTTTCGTGTTCATACATAATAATTGTAATGGTAAGTGTGAGAGAACCTTAAAAATAAGATCTCGGGTGACTGACGGCTGCTGACGGCACATGTCAAAATAAGTAACATTAGGATGTAATAAAGGTTGCAATACACATGTTCAGTCTGTAAACTTATTTTTTTAATAACTCAATAACAGTAAGAGTTAAGACACTAGTTTCTTAGAGAAATAGATAATTTTTGACCTAAATAAGCTTCCCTTTAATTTAACGGAAATCAATAAAAACACGGTGTATAGAAATTTAGTCCATATTGTATATAGAAAGTTCCACTCACTTGTCAGGCTGAACAGTGAGCTCGAACTCGCAGCGGTGGTACATATTGAAATTGTAATGTCCCGGATAGTTGGTGTGCAACACGAACTTCTTCACCTGATGCGTGTTCGCGTCGAAGAGGATGTCCTGAAATGCGATATTCGGTCTATGATCTCTTTAGTGGGGTCATACCAATGACATTAAATAATAAATGGACGCACAGAGCCAAACAAAAAAACCAAGAAAAGTGGCACTAAAAGCCATTTCTATCATGTTTCAGTTGAAACTAATAACGCTCACTTACAATAAACTATAATAAAAAAAACTCAAAGAATAAAAAACTTTGTGAAGTGAGCAATAAGTGTCAAATTTGCGAACAACACCGCAAAAGAGTAGAAACTTTTTATGTTTAAGGAATAATGATGCTATACCGTAAGGTGACCTAATGTCAAATGTCAGAACTGAATAGCGGAGCAAAAGGACCGCAGTATTTACTTCTGCAGCCCATTTTTTGGGGCCATTTTTTTGAGCTGTTTGGGGATCCACTTATATATTCTAAATCAATGGGTCATACATGTCGACGAAAGAGTTTGGAATGATACTAACAGCCCCTCGACACTTCATACTATGGTAAATTATGAAAGCATTTGGTACCAACATTGAGATATAAAAATAATCTTATAGAATTAAAATGCCTACTGATGCATTTTATTAGCACATAATCATACTGGCCTTCAAACTTAGACGTATTATACTTTTATTTACCACCTAAATAGGTAAAACGTCAGTGTCAGAAACGTACCGTCATAATTGTTTATTGTGAAAGCGGATCCCGGGTTCATGTTTTTATTGTGTTTTATACAAAATATTTGATAGATCTACCTCCATCAAATTCTCTTATCGTATCATTCTCTCTCTATTTTGATGGAGGTAGATCTATCTTTCCTCCATTGTCAGTCATCCGCAGACCACGAACCCTGTAAAGTGTTCGAAACGTCGGAATGAAGTTAAAATTAGTTAATATACGCGAGTTTATCCGTTTTCATAGTTTTATTTCATGAGTAATCCTCGCGGTAACCGAAGAAAATATTAGAGTATCACCTTTTAATTCATGAAAACGATTTTGAGAAGCAATTCGAAATAGATTTAACAGGAATTGAAAATCAACCCATTGTATATTTAAGTGGTTACATTGCTTATAGACTCCTGAAAAACAAAATCGCCAGTCCATAGTATAATATTTACGATTGGGCCCATAACCTACTAAGAAAATGAAATAAAAATACCTATACAATAAAAACATTTTTGTGTTATATTAAATAAATAAATAATAATAAATATTGTGTTATAGCCTTATTTTATTTTACCCTTTCATTATTTTATGGTAATATAAATTCAGTATTACGGTAGGTGCAGCAAAATTATTGCACTTTTATCGATATCGATAAACAGTAAGTGTAGTGAGTGTCGAGCTCTAGTGTTGCTTTTTTTAAGTTGGTAGTATTGACATTGTATTGTGTACGTTGGCACAAAATGCTTTCATAAGTCGGTTTTAGGCTTGTTCGAGAGTGCCGTCTCTTAAAACGTAGTGATTTTATTCTCTTTGGATACTAACTTACGAGCCCGTACACCAACGCGGCTTAATATAGAGCTTATCAAACAGAGGACCGCGTTAATAATGAAAGGTAAGAGATTTCAAATTTTGATTTTTACAATACATTTTAAAGAGTTACCAGAAGTAAATAAAAAAGCTAATAAAACGTAAATACAATAAGTCGGAACACGTTGAAGTCTTTTGTAGGATGATTGAGGTTACAGCGCTCGTTGATGTCTTTTCCTTCGGTGGGTGCTTCAAGTACAGCCATAGCAGTCTCACTTACCAGGCCCAGCGTGAAGTAGTTGAAGAAGTAATCGGTGTGGGTTGAAAGGCGGGGGCGACGAGCAGGGGGGCGATGGATGCGCATTTTGTCGTCATGCTTGTAGTATAACCGGGCGGGAGCCCCTAGGGCTCTGGCTACGGACTGGCAGGAGTCCCCGAAGCGGACCACCCGGCAGAGTGGCAGTTGGACTGGCTCTAAGGCGCGGGATGTGCCTGGAATAAAAAAAATAAATAAATATCTTGTACATGAAATAAAACTATGAAAACGGATAAACTCGCGTATAATAACCTATTTTTAACTTCATTCCGACGTTTCGAACACTTTACAGGGTTCGTGGTCTGCGGATGACTGACAATGGAGGAAATTTGATAGATCTACCTCCATCAAAATAAGAAAGATAAGTACAAAACTACCCACCAAAGAAAAATTACTAAATCACAGACAATAAATTTTAAGGAGTTTTAAAGATTTTTAAAGAGTTGTCCCACTGAGTTTCTTGCCGGTCCCAATTTTGGGATACCTTCCTAACAATACAATCATACAAAGGAAGGAAATACTTCTCAGGCAGTGGCGTAGGGATAGAACCGGCGTAGATTATTTATTTAGTCTCTTTAGTCCATTATATTACGGAAAAAAAGTTCACATTCGGATACCAGCACCAAATTTTAGTATGTTGTTAAATATGTCATTCTGTATCCAAAACTGGGAGACACTCTCTCAAAGGTCAAGGTCACCAGTAATGACGTCATCAAAATGCCAAGTGCCTAATTTCAAAAAGCGCTTATTTGTTCCTCAACCGCCCAACGTATACCATTGTGTGTAGTATCAATCGAAAGGTCATTAAATATGCTCTAACTTTGTCTTTTCATGTTATAGCGTACATCTAGAAATAAAAAAAATTTCGTTGAAAGAATAAAATTTTTTTCTTACTCTTTTCGTACAATGTACATTTCATCAGGAAACAAGCGGTATTAGAAGAAAATGTTGTACTACATAAATGTAGCCAAACTATTATCCTAAAATATACAGTTTAAATCATCGAAATCGGTTGAAAATAAACAAAGTTATGTCATTTTCTATATTCCGCGGCAAACGCCATACACCCACCATCCGCCCGCCCGCCAGTTCGAAAATGTAAATTGCACCCAAACTATGCAAATGATTTATACTGATAAGATATGAACTAAAAGCCAATTAATTATACAAATACTAGTTGCTTTAAAAATACTGTTGTTATTAAAATAAAATACATAATTTAAGAAAAAAAAAACAAATTAAAAAAAAGTAAGGTAGAAAAAAGGTATCAAATGAATAATAATAACTTCTATCAATAAAAGAATATTATGTATAATATATTTCAAGGTTTTATTCTGAACAGTAAATTCTGGAGCAAGTTTCTTCACATACACAAAGAAGAGTGTAATTTAAAACGTTTTTTACGCATACGCCAACGTGGACCTGGACAAGGCACAAGTTCTTTGCAACTAGCACTTGCATCAGGAATCGTTTTCCACAATGGAACTGGAATATAGACAAATACTTTCTCTTCTTTTTTCCAGCTCCAATAGCAGGGATCAATTTTCTTGTGGATAAGGCAAGGCACTTCGTCCATATCTTCGTTTGTTTGTAGAATGGTCCGCTTCAGATGTTGATTCAGTTTCAGTGCATCTTTAGTTGGTGAGATCATAAATTAAGGTGAGATGCTTTCGATAGCTTTATATTCATATGAAATCATTCCGTCTGGCTATAATTAATTGTTATATAATTTGTAGTATCTCTAGACATTCGTCATCCAAGTGGTGTACGGCCTTCCTCTTTCCAGTAGCCATGGACAGATAGTTTATCACGACATGACTGTCCGGTCGGCGAAGGACGTGACCTTACCATCTTAGCTTATTTTTACAACCTTGAAACTCCTCTTTACATGCTTGTTGTGAACTCTGGCCGTGAGCGCGACTCCTCCTGCCCATCGTAGCAAACGAAGTATGCGATTAGAAGCAATCCCAGATATTTCAGCAATGGACGGATCGCATAAAATAATAATCAAACTTACCTACAGGCAAAGTTTGTTCACACAAGCTAACAATATAAAGCACGATTCGTTTTCCAGGGCAAGCAGCTTACATCAGTTCGTAACAGCAGAATTGTTTCAACTAATAATGAATATTCCGTTGGAATGACAACTGTAATCTGTACATATAAAGGTAAAGTCCTCACTTCTTCCTCCGTGACTATGCTCTCGTCTTCACGCGAACAAGCCTATGCCAGAATATTATTTTACACACAGCCGCCGCTGAAACAAATAACTACCATACATGAGGGCGAGGGTTTTTTTAGAGGGACGGAAACTTTGATGTTTAGAGTTGTTTGCCCTGGAAAGGATTTACATGCTCTCGATACACGATGATAAGATCGTTAGCTTGTTTGAAGAGACTTTGCCTGTAAGTTTGATTAATTTCTTATGCGATCCGTTCATTGCTGATATGTCTCTGATTGCTTTTCATCGCATGTTATGTTATGTTTCGGCCGGAATCGAGTGGGCTGTCGAGTATCTGGTGTGCCCATTCATCCTTTTCCCGTTGCTGGAGCCGTAGGTCAATGTCACGGCTGCGTTACCACATTATTTTCTTCTAGCCTCCTTGTATTTTTGCAGAACCGTAGAATATCCCTGGGCGACCCCAGGGAAGAACTCATGGACGTCGACACGACACCGACATCGACACGAGGAGAAAGAACACCGATAAGTTGCAGGGATACCTGCCAAACACATAATGCCGCTGCGTATCTACAAAATGCATTCTACCTGAACATGCTCACTAGTTTCGTCTCTCCCGTAATGTGGACAGGCTGCTTAATTACTTATTCCCATCACCTTAAGATACCTGTTGAGGGTGTTGTTTCTCGAAATAATTCTGATCAACATCCTCAAGTCAATTTTTTTCCAACTTCGTAAAGTATCGGGTTCTCCTCACGTCATTTTAGCTTGCCTGGAAGTGGTTCCCTCGTTCCACTCTCTCTCCGCTTCTATTTCTTTCAGTTTACTCAATACTCTATCACATACATCGTATGCTACGATAGACAGGCGGAGACACGCTCAAGGACTGCGTTCGCCACTTATGTAATGTAAGGGTTAGTTTCAAGATTGTAAAAATAAGCTAAGATGGTAAGGTCACGTCCTTCGCCGACCGGACAGTCATGTCGTGATAAACTATCTGTCCATGGCTACTGGAAAGAGGGAAAGAGGAAGACCGTCCACCACTTGGATGACGAATGTCCAGAGAGACTACAAATGATATAACAATTAATTATAGCAAGACGGAATGTTTTCATTAAAAATAAAGCTAACTAAATAGCGGTAAACACTTTATGTTCACATAATACCTTGTAAACTGTGTGGAAGCAATAAATGATTGAGTATTGAGTATTGAAAGCATCTCACCAACAAAAGATGCACTGAAACTGACTCAACATCTAAAGCGAACCATGCTACAAACAAACGAAGATATGGACGAAGTGCCTTGCCTTATCCACAAGAAAATTGATCCCTGCGATTGGAGCTGGAAAAAAGAAGAAAGAACTTGCCTTGTCCATGTTGGCGTATGCGTAAAAAACGTTTTAAATTGCACTCTTCTTTGTGTATGTGAAGGAACTTACTCCAGAATTTACTGTTCAGAATAAATCCTTGAAATATATTATACATAATATTCTTTCATTGATAGTTAGAAGTTATTATTATCAATTTGTTACCTTTTTCCTACCTTACTCTAAGTACCTATGTCTTTTAATTTGTTTTTTTCTTAAATTATGTATTTTATTTTAATAACAACAGTATTTTTAAAACAACTAGTATTTGTATAATTAATTGGCTTTTAGTTCATATCTTATCAGTGTAAATCAATTGCATAGTTTGGGTGCAATTAACATTTTCGAACTGGCGGGCGGGCGGATGGCGGGTGTATGGCGTTTGCCACGGAATATAGAAAATGACATAACTTTGTTTATTTTCAACCGATTTCGATGATTCAAACTGTTTATTTTAGGATAATAGTTTAGCTACATTTATGTAGTACAATATTTTTTTCTAATACCGCTTGTTTCCTGATGAAATGTACATTGTACGAAAAGAGTAAAAAAATATTTTTATTCTTTCCACGATTTTTTTTTTTTTTTAGATGTACTCTATAACACAAAAAGACAAAGTTAGAGCATATTTAATAACCTTTCAATTGATACTACACACAATGGCGTCTGTTGGGCGGTTGAGGAACAAATAAGCGCTTTTCAAAATTAGGCAGCAGCCATTTTGAGGACGTCATTACTGGTGACCTTGACCTTTGAGAGAGTGTCTCCCGACAGTTTTGGATACAGAATGACATATTTAACAACATACTAAAATTTGGTGCTGGTATCCGAATGTGAACTTTTCCCATACATACGTTGCCGTAATATAATGGACTACTTGTCTTCATTCTGAAAATATTTGTAATGTATAACTAGCTTAATTTGCAAATTTAGTATGTACATCCACCCTTAAAATTTATTGTCTGTGGTTTAGTAATTTTTCTTTGGTGGGCCGCAGACCACGAATCCTGTAAAGTGTTCGAAACGTCGGAATGAAATTAAAATTAGTTAATATACGCGAGTTTATCCGTTTTCATAGTTTTATTTCATGAGTAATCCTCGCGGTAACCGAAGAAAATATTAAAATTAATATCTTGTACATCTTACAAATCGACCTAGTCCCAGCTCAATTTAGGCTTGTGAACTGGGTATCAAGCGATCTGTACAGTCTACTGACCTTCAGTGAACATGTGCAGCCGCAGGCCGCGGGTGCACTGCGGGGAGCGCAGCACGTCGCAGCGCCGCAAGTGCAGCTGCTGCCGGTAGCACGACAGCGGGAGGGCACGTTGCTGACCTTCAGTGACTGTACTGACCTTCAGTGAACATGTGTAGTCGCAGGCCGCGGGTGCACTGCGGGGAGCGCAGCACGTCGCAGCGCCGCAAGTGCAGCTGCTGCCGGTAGCACGACAGCGGGAGGGCACGTTGCTGACCTTCAGTGACTGTACTGACCTTCAGTGAACATGTGTAGTCGCAGGCCGCGGGTGCACTGCGGGGAGCGCAGCACGTCGCAGCGCCGCAAGTGCAGCTGCTGCCGGTAGCACGACAGCGGGAGGGCACGTTGCTGACCTTCAGTGACTGTACTGACCTTCAGTGAACATGTGTAGTCGCAGGCCGCGGGTGCACTGCGGGGAGCGCAGCACGTCGCAGCGCCGCAAGTGCAGCTGCTGCCGGTAGCACGACAGCGGGAGGGCACGTTGCTGACCTTCAGTGACTGTACTGACCTTCAGTGAACATGTGTAGTCGCAGGCCGCGGGTGCACTGCGGGGAGCGCAGCACGTCGCAGCGCCGCAAGTGCAGCTGCTGCCGGTAGCACGACAGCGGGAGGGGCGGCAGCGGCAAGGGGGCGGCGCCCACGTTGCTGCTTGCCTGGTAACCGTGGACAACATTTAGCAATAGTCAGGTTTTATGGATAACTCTTTCGCCGTTCAGGCAATTAGTCTCTGGAACTCGCTACCTCTCCCCATTCGACAAGCCCCGAGCAAGACCATTTTCAAACGAATTCTCCGCAAGCATCTTTTGACAGAAGAATATACATTTCCTCCGTCCTTTAGATATATAAATCGTATGTATTAGTTTATTGTATTAATATATAAGTAGTAATATGTAATTATATTGTAGGTTTAGCCTTGTTTTGTATACATTACTTATTAGGATCTTTTTTTAAATAACAGTTGTTTCTATAAAGTAATCATTTCCTGCACCAACTTAAATGTCTCTGTTTGGCCCTATGGTTGACTGGTAGAGAATGCCATTTGGCATTAAGTCTGCCATTTGTACAGCATTGTTTGTTTTGTGCAATAAAGTTTAAATAAATAAATAATAGTCACTATATTATAAAACACAGACTACAACCAATTTCTTTTCGTGTGCCCATTCGATTTAAAAATATTGAAAATCGGTTCACGATATATATATCAGATTTGCAAATTCAGTTGGCTGGTGTTGTGATCCCCGGTATGCCTCATCACGCCAGCATCACAGAGCTTGTGACTGGGTAAAAATAACCCAAAATTTACCCATCAATCGAAAATGGACAAAATGAACAGAGTGTATTTCATATAAAATTTCATAGTGGCGATAGTATTAAAGGTCGAAAAAAGATGTTGATTTGACTTGCCATTTATCATGTCTATTCCAACTAAGCATTTTTTCTGCCACACTGGCCGTGTGGTGACGGCAGAAAGAATACATTTGTCACCACCCCAACTCCTCCTGCGGGTGTCGTAAGAGTCGACTAAGGGATTGAAGTGTCACTGACCATATTTGATTAAAGATTGATGATGAGCAGCAGCGTCATCAACATCATAGTGGACACATTACTGCGATCGCCAATCCGCTTGCCCAGCGTGGCGATTATTAGGAGACTATATTAATAGGAGAGGCCTACGTCCAGCAGTGGACTATCATAGGCTGATGATGATGATGATGATGATGATTCCAACTAATATAGGAGTATACCTGATGTTGAGATCCGTAGTAGATGGTAGTTCTGGCGACGACGGGCGAGCCGCCGTTCGGGAACTGCAGCGAGCCCAGCCCGTGGGCATAGCCGGGCTGAAAACATATACCATGCTCAGCATTTGCAAACCCTATTCTAGTAGCTAGGATCTTTCTACAACACTCATTAGATTAAGAGAAATATCAATTAGTTAGAAACTTCTTCTTCTGAGTCGTAGCCTCATGTCTGAGGGACGTGACTCCTATGGGGTATTCTTCCTGACACTGCTCTCCAGGCCGTTCGATCTTCGGCCATATGAATGGTTGCCTGGAGTGAAGTTTGGGTTATATTTTGGACCACATCCGTCCATCTACAGGGTGCGCGCCCCCTACTTCTTCGGCCATCGACACTTCCCGTAATTATGCGCCTTTCTATCGCATCCCCACCACGTCTGATTGTGTGGCCGAAGAATTTGAGGACTCTTTGGAGTTAGAAACACGTTAGGCGATTTTAAAATTTTAACTATTGTGACGCTGAAACGTTATAAACGCCACGAACATTTTTTGACTCAGTTAAACAATGTTGCATACAATACTTTTTCGACGACCACAGAAGTTATTTTCAAATAAAAATGTAAATTTTTGAAATATTCTTAGTCAAACACAATTTCATTAATAATCAAGGTCGAGCGGAAGACGTCAAAATTAAAAAAGAAAGCTCCTCTAGTAGTTACTATTTATCAGAAATGACCTTTAAAATTAGGTTGGCAGCCATATATTTCATAAGTCTTGTATACACGAGGTGTCTTAAAATCCAAAAAACGCACTGCGTGTATGCCCGGATGCGTTTACAGGTAATAGACAATATAGACTTATCCTGACATATATAAGGGCTTAAAGGTGTGTTCACGACCTTGTAGATGACAAATAAAAGTACGGGAGTAGAAAAAAATATTATCGAACCGGGTTACTCGCGTAATTTAAGTCGATGATTGCTTGTCATTTTTCGACCCATTAAGAGGGTCCTCGTCCGGAGCACCCTCGATCAAAGCCCGACGTGTCAATCATCGTGAGTAACCCGGTTCGATAATATTTTATTACCTCAGGCGACCTTCTTTCATGATGAATCGAGTGTTAGGGCGGGTCGAATCAATCTGTCTGTCATTAAATTGTTCTCCAGAATTCATTATATGAATAGTTTTATAGTAATTTGCTGGGTAATGTCAATTGGCTTGTCACAATTCAATGCTGCAAGGTAAAATAATGGTATTATTGGTTGCCCGCGAGGGAAGTTTTTTAACTGTTAGCCTCAACCATGGCTAAAAGTTCGGTTCAACCTAGTTTTGGAAATACTCCTCACCTCAAATTTGTTATCAACAGGGAAGTAAAACGAGAGCCCCCTGGTGCGTGGCGCCGAAGCAGTGCTCCACTTGCTCGATAGATGGCGCTAACTCCGGCGATCCTTTTTAGTAAAACTCGCTATGTCGCTTCATGGGGCGCGATTTGCTTTTATCTTTATACGAATTATCTGTCTAAGCTTTATGGCTAGTGACAAAGTGGAGCTTTTTACTAAAACGCTTTTTAATAATAATTAATAACGTTACCTAGATACGTACCTGGTTTACACGGGTCGATCAACTTTTTTGTCGTTTTTATTCTGGGTACTTGTCCGTGAGACTAAACTATCACAGTTTGTTAGAAGAGATAATGTAATATGTTGTAGTATCATACTTCTTAGGTAGACAGATATTGAAAAGTCATATTACTCACAATAAAATTGTATGTAGTGGAATTTTAATGCTATAAATCCATGGCTTTATTGGTTGTCCGAGGGAAGTTTTCTAACCAGTAGCCGTGGTAATTAGCAGCAAATGATGGTCCCTAATATTTAGGTACTAACCTCAAATTTGCTATCAACGGGGAAGTAAAACGAGAGCCCCCTGAAGTTGAGCGCGAACAGATGGCGCTGCGAGTCGTAGAGGCCGGGGTGTGTGGCGCCGAAGCAGTGCTCCACTTGCTCGATAGATGGCGCTATCTCCGGCGAGTTGAAGCACATGCCGCTGCGGAACAAATCCTTATTACAAATGGATAGAGGGCAGTTTTAACTGTACGCAAAGTATTACATCACGCTTGCTCTAATACATGGTATAAGTCTACTAGTTACTAGTTAGTTTAGGACATAAAAAATACACTAATATAACTTATACTTAAAATTAGACCAACAAAATTATCCGTACGAAATAATTCGAGGGATCTCTTCAAATGTTATAGGTACTTGTATGGTATGGCGCTTTTGGTAAATTTAAAATAATCTGGCTAAAATATCGGGCGCTCAACAACCCAATTATACGTTAAAAACTAAACCCCCTTTTTAAACGTACTACTAATAAAACATTTTTGTTTCAATCTTAAATCACCTACATTCGAAAACAAAAGTAAGACAATCTAATAACTGAGTAATAACATATCGTCTGTTGACAACCAAAACTCAGCCAGGATTCTAAGCAACTTCGTATGCCGGTATTAACTCAGAACTGAGATACGAGCTTTCTTTTAAATAGGTATTTGTTACTTAGTGAGTTTTGCTGGTCAACCGGTGATATAACCTTTAACAGGATAATATATAAGTCGTTACGTAACTTCTTCTAAATGATATGATCATTAGTTCAATCATTAGTCACTGATTGTAAAGTCATCAGGTCATATTAACCTGATAGTACTGACAGTTAAGACAACATATACTATGGAATTCAAGGTCACCTTCAATGAAAATTAGGTTTTGAAAATGCAAATAGTCCAAAGTGAGAATGGGTGCAGTTAGAATGCATACATTTTTAGCTACAGCCAAAATGGCAATATAGAATACCTATCCTATATTTTCGTCATGTATTCGTACGTATTTCAAAGCTATTTCACGTGCGTAAAAAATTACTAATGTAAACGGAGAGAACATAATACAACTTGATTTAAAAAAAAAACAAGTTGGGTATTTAAGTGTGTATGGTGTAAGCGTTCTAGCAGGGCGCAGGCCCACAGTACGCGTCGGGCTTTGACCGAGGGTGCTCCGGACGAGGACCCTCTTAATAGGTCGAAACATGTCGAGTAATCATCGACTTAAATATGTGCGTAACCCGGTTCGATAATATTTTTGAGTCTCACGTTTTCATATTAAGAAACTATTTTTGAAAATAATCGTTCCTTTCGTGTATATTGCAGCTGTAATTTGAGGTGCTTACTTTATCAAATCAAACGGACCAAATCCGACATTATTTATGAGCAATGTGTACCATTAGGTACAGTGTCAATCACAGTATTAGCACAGTATAAAAATAGTACAAATATAAGGTATGGACACACCTCCCACCAGAAAAGCATATCGCCGGTGATAGGGCAATACCGCGTAACTACTAAAACAGATAGACTTCAAATATCAAACATATAATATTTACATATAATATTTTAGCCTATATAATGTCCCACTGCTGGACACAGACCTCCTCTCATATAGGAGAGGGATTGGGCTATAGTCCCCACGCTGGCCCTAAGCGGGTTGGGAACTTCACATACACCTTTGAATTTCTTCGCGGATGTATGCAGGTTTCCTCACGATGTTTTCCTTCACCGAAAGCTAATGGTAAATGTCATCTGATATTCTGTACATAAGTTTCGGAAAAACTCATTGGTACGAGCCAGGATTTGAACCCGCGACCTCCGGATTGAAAGTCAATCGTCTAAACCACTGAGCCACCACCGCTTAAAAATCAAATATCAAACAATTGACACTCAAATTGAGCCTAATTGAATTAGTTAGTTACGCGGTATCGCGCGATATCTGAACAATCTGAACATGCATTCTACCACCAAGGCAATATTGTCTATTTGAATAGATCACTATTATTATCAAACCGGAATCAAAAAGGGATTCGAAAGTACTGTTGACACAACAAATGACACAACATTTACCAAGAAAAGAGTGGTTTATAGATGTAGCGAGTAAATGAATCTATTGTCTGTAAGTCTCTGCACTTTAACTATGAATATATGAATATAACTATAAATTAATATATCCTAGATTGACTTATACACTGCTGTGTCAACAGTACTTTCGAATCCCATTCTAATCGCGGTTTGATAATACATACAATATACAGGTGCCAATACACAGAGTCAAAGTCAAAGTCAAAGTCAAAGTCAAAATATTCTTTATTCAATTAGGCCCAGCAACGAGCGCTTTTGAATCGTTAAACTAAATAGCGAATGAGAGAAAAAAAACTACCTCCGGTTCTAACCCTACACCACTGCCTGAGAAGAATCCGGCAAGAAACTCAGCGGGACTTTCTTTTTTCAAATAATAGTTTTATAACATCTTACGGCTAACATGCATTAATTAAAAGCGAAACATAAATTTGATTTAATATAAATACAGATGTAGTACATTAAATAGAGATGAAGTCTCTAATAGTCAGAACAATTATATAAATTTAAATTTAATTTGTTCGGGAACTGAAGGCACGTGGCATGTACGGCGTGCCTTTATTTTTATGTGATGAAGTTAGACAACCAGAGCTCTCAGCCCACCTGATGAAAAGCAGGAACTGAGGCCCATGGACATAGTGACAAAAAATCGCCTATGCGCTGCCTACCCTGAGGACTTAGATTGCCTCTATTTATACCAATAATTACACCGGCTATCTTACCCCCAAACCGAAACACAGCAGTGCAAACACTGCTATTTAGCGGCAGGTTAACGGGTAAGAGGTAAGACGGTGGTAGATATCCGGGCGGACCCTGCACGAGGTCCTGCCACCAGCAATCCTTACTGTCCGATTTCACTTTCTTTTTTTTTTTTATACCACGTCGGTGGCAAACAAGCATACGGCCCGCCTGATGGAAAGCAGTCACCGTAGCCTATGGGCGCCTGAAACCCCAGGGGTGTCACATGCGCGTTGCCGACCCAATAAGAACTTGTACACTCCTCTTTTGAAGTTTCCCATACTGTAGTCCAACGGGAAAACCTCGGCAGGGAGCTCATTCCACAGACGGCCTGTCCGCGGGAGGAAGTTCCTCTGAAACCGCACGGTGCGCGACTATTTAGGTTGCAAGGTGTGAGGATGAGCGCCCAGTCGGTGGCGAGCGGTGCGATGATGAAAAGTGGACGTTGGCATCATGTCGAAAAGTTCTTCAGAGCACAACCCATTGTACAGACGATAGAACACACATAAGGAGGCGAAGTCTCTCCTTTCTAGTAATAATCATAAATGGTTGATACTTACCTATACCTAAGCTTAACTAGTTTCATGTTGTATATCTCTATGATCTTGAGCCGCTGCGCCACCGGGTCGAAAATGAACCGGATACCGTCCTGAGGCATGTTTATTACTAGGTCCACGCTTAATGGATTCTGAAACCAAACATTTTCTCAATATTTAAATATTTATCAAACGGGTTACTCACGAAATTTAAGTCGATAATTGCTCGACATGTTTCGATCCATTTAGTTAGAGGATCCTCATCATAGAGTACCCGCGACCAAAGCCCGACGTGTACTGCGGATCCTCTAAATGGATCGAAACATGTCGAGCAATTATCGACTTAAATTACGTGAGTAACCCGTTTGATGAATATTTAAATATGTTTGAGTCTCACGTTAGTTATAATTTTCTCATTATATAGAAATAAAATAACCCTATTATTCATACACGTCTCCTAAATTAACAAGCAAGTATTGTGTCCCTTTCGGTCCAATAGAAATATTGATAAGACCGACAGGGACAAACAATACATAGAGGCTTGATAGGTAAGGGTGAAAGAAAACACATATATCCGCATGCGTACGCAATTTGTCTAATGAAATTGGCAGTTTAGTATTTAGTATGAAGCGTGTAAGCAAACGTGTGTACAACACGTGCGGAAAGCTGGACGCGGTCCCATACTAAACTGACATTTTATAGACAAAATGCGTACTCATGCTGATAAATGTGTCTTCACCCTTAGGAGGCGTTATTGAATAAGGGAGTAAATTACTAAAATCTGGGCAGAAACGGCGTTGTATAGAAAAGCTGTAGTGTCTGTGGCCAAGTGCCCGAGACCTATTTCAGGTCTTAGCAACACTATTGTAAGTGTAATATAAATCAAATCAGGACATAAATGGAATCCTGGGACAGAAAACTATAGTGTATAGATGCCACCTACATTTAGCCCCAGTGAAGAAAGGTATAATTCGCCAGTCATTTCGAAAACGCAGTTGTATTGTCCTTTTTCACTAGGGCCACAGAATCAGTATGAGTGTAAAAGTTGCAGTACCTACAGTGTATGAAGGACTCTTCCTTCATACGATCGTCTTGCGATCGCAACACTTGCTCTAACTTTTGAATTGGGTTTGATCTTTTGAATGTTGGTCTTAGTCCATGCAATTACGAAGAGTGATTAAAAATACGAGAATTCTTTGCACTCTTTCTTGCACTTTGGCAGTTCTTCAGTTTGATTTGATTGGAAATACCTATAAGTATAATGGGAAAGTGTTCTTTTTAGGTTCTACTTACCTGATCACTATATAGTACTTGTACTCCTCGTATTGTGCCCACTTGACTCTGTATGATGGCCACGGACTGAGAGAAATGCATCCCTGAAACAAAAATAATATTATCTTCATCAAATAATAAAAGTCAAATATGCCCGACGGGTCCTCTCTCTGCGGCTTTAAAGCATTCGGTGGTTTTTTTGCGTTAATAGCAGCGTCACGCTGCATTAGACGCATGCGATTAGAGCAATGGGCTCATCATCATCATACATAGACATAAGACGTCCACTGCTGAACATAGGCCTCCCCTCTGGACCTCCACATGTACCGGTTAGATGCGACCTGCATCCAGCGGGTCCCGGCGACCTTCATAAGGTCATCTGTCCATCTTGTGGGCAATGGGCTCACCACGCATTAAACGGATGTATTTATTTAAAATTATTAAAATTCTTCTTTCCTAACTTCAGTTTTAAATAAACAAATCTTCAAGTAACAATCCCTCAGTTTACTTGGCTTGGGACAGAAATATTTTATCTACACCTACATCATAAATAACTTAGCTATTATGTTCAGTGACGATAAGGTAATGATGATAATTAAGAAACTGTTACATATTGGAATTGTAGATTATTGAGCATCATGATTTTGACAGCCTACGTAGCGTAGCCTGTAGACCCTGTAGTGAATCCGCTCACAAATTTTATAATTTTTTATGGCAATAGTGTATGTTTCAAAATATCTTCGGTAAAAAAATGTTTCATCACAATCAACCATAATAATGCGTTCCTACTCTTCTGTTTCATAAAAATCTGGTTTATCACATCTTAGGACATCTGTTACTAAGCTCTGAAATGGAATTCGAGATCAAAAATGTAAACAATCTATGACAATGACATGACATTACAAAATCAATGTTAAAGTGACAATCCAGGGGTATAAAACGTTTTATATCGAATGTAGTTTTTAACACCTTTGTAAATTGACGTCGCATTTTGATATTGGTTTTTTATTTCATTTTATTTATATCTACATTTACAACTATCCTTACAGGTACTAAACCTAAGACCATGTTTTATGTGTAGATGTAGATATGCGAAAGTCAAAGTATGTTCGATACACAAAGTATCACAATTGTTAACATATTTTGGATATGACAATAAAAAATATAAAACCTAGAAAATTTGCTAGAATGATGTAAATAATATCAATTTTTAACATAATCAATTTTTGAAAACTAATGTCTTACTTACTTACTTCAATCTTTAGGATAGTCGGGGAACGAATTCCAGTCTTCATCTTTTTTATTTATTTTTTTTTTATTTTATAGCCTTTATTTAACGACTACAATAATAATTGTTAACATAAATATATATATATATATTTTTTTTTTTAGACATCGGCATAGTCGTCTTGCCCTCCAGCATAGGCCTCCTCTAAAGATTTCCACTCTTTCCTGTCCATAGCGGTTCTTCTCCAAATATGTCCACCTATTCTTTTTCATCTTAGTTACGATCGAATCCATTTCGATTAAAATATGAAAATGATTGATTTATAGGTAAAAATACTAAAATCTGTATTAATGTACTTTGTAATGCTAAATTTTAGAAGTTTTTATGAATTCCTAAAACAGTCATTTGGTGCACCCTCTTGTTTTCATTTTTTAAGTACATAGTTATGAATTCGAACCCTCTTAAATGGTGCTTAGTGTAGTTACCGTATTAAATTACGATTAAACTAGTTATTATTATAACTGCAAACCAAATGTTTAAGATTTCTTATCATTGCCAGTAGTATAAATTAAACACCTTACATTTTATTAAAAATAGCGAAATATATCATTAAAAAAATTATATACTTCGCTTAATGTTTTGTATTAAACATTTGAAAAATATTTTAAAATTCTACGTACCGTCAGTGACGGTAAATACGCATTTTTTATAAGTATTTGAATGATTTTAGATTTACCCCCCTCTCGTGATTATTTTTTTGTGGTGGTATCCCATTTGTTTACATTTTTGATCTCCAATTCGATTTCACACTTCTTATGTTAATAAAAGAGGGACGGATAGTCTATGTCGCCGCGAGATACTGTCGCTTGAGTTACGTGCTAACCCTACAAATTACCACTCGACAATCATCATCAAAAAGAAACAATTCATGGTTATATTCGATAAGCTTATATTGACAAGGAATAATACCGGGCCAAGGACGCTTCCCTGGGGCACTCCTTGATCGAATAAGTTCGATTGAATACTATCTTTGACTTTCGTTTGTGGGCGGTATTTCATTCTTACCTTGTCGCCCAGGTACGACTTAATAAAGTAGACGCGCTATCATAACGCTTTCTAAGAAGTAGTGTGGCTTACGCAGTCTAACGGCCTTATTCATAAAAAGTTACGCGCCCCGCTGATGGGTCGTTGTTGACCGGATGGCTAAAAACGTTATTCATAAACGTTCAATAGCGCTATTCAGCCGCTCAAACCTACTATAAATCCCCCGAAAGTTATAGAGCCGAGGACCCTTCTATAACGGTCTTATAACTTCTTATTTAACAAGATGGCTGCCAAAAATTTTGATCAGCTGATTTTTGGACAGGTGCATAACCATGCGTTTAAAGTAGGCAGAAGAGAAAAGATAAAGGTATGAAAGTATGATTTGGTGTATAGTTTTTTTATATCGTCTATTCATCTGATTATTATTAAATATGTATCCAGAGATACTTAATTATATTTAGATAGGTATTTATAATAAATATCCGATGATTTATTGTAAATAGTTACGCAGTTTCGATTTTCTCTACATGCAACATTACACGAATCAGAAATGGTGGGAAAACTAATCTCCAACTTTTTTAATTTAAATATTTGCGAATTCCCGCCAGACAGCTGTCAAACTTTTTTTTAATTTGCGGTGAGACCACATTTTTGTCTATGATTTTGTCAAGG
Organism: Thaumatotibia leucotreta; assembly: GCA_025490895.1. Classification (NCBI taxonomy): domain Eukaryota; kingdom Metazoa; phylum Arthropoda; class Insecta; order Lepidoptera; family Tortricidae; genus Thaumatotibia; species Thaumatotibia leucotreta. The sequence continues at coordinate 49,443 of JALPQI010006497.1, forward strand.
TGCCAACATAACGCGTCTAATCCGTTCAACAGCGGCTCAACAGTTAGCGGAGAGATATTGAGCGTTTATGAATAACACTTCTTATAAACCGTTCAACAAGACTTATCGGCTCGATAACTATTGGGCCCCTCAAACCTTCAACAAGGAATTTTTATGAATAAGGCCGTAATGCTTTTGACATACCTAAGAAATGCAGGTTACAGGTACAGTGGCGTTCAGAATTGCATGGACGATTTATGAATGCATTCATTCATAAACTGTCCATGCAATTTTGAACCCGACTGTACAATGTTGCCCAAAGCTGGAGGTCGCGGAGGCATCAATTTGTGTTGTAGACATGTTTATCATGAATATGTCTTCCTTAAACATTGTTGTTTCTATGTATTCTTTATACGTTATCACATATAGTACCCACATAACAGGCTTTGTTTGAGCTTACGTGACTCAGTCGATTTGTGTGAGATTGTTTCATGACATTTATTTATTTTTACATAATTATTATAACTTGTGACCGGTTTAAACCGCCCTCTACCTGCCGTATCCAAATGACCGATTACACACAATAGACACTGCTACTGATATCATCGAAAATCATGTATTATTTTGAACCGTAACGTCTAGTGATAGCGTTCTAAATAGAAAGATAAAAAGTTGCAATTTGGAGCATTTAATCTATGTAAATTTTCGATAAGATCGGACCGCTTGTCCGTTGATGATAGAAAGGTTAGTATAAAAATAAAATTGATGTAATATTACTATACTCTGTTTGGTTTGGTGTTTAAAAAAAGGTAATCAATCTTGCAGTATCTTTTTATTGAAAAATGCATATAAAAATCCAAACTAGGTACTTAATGAATCAAAAACAATGTAAATCACTGTATTTCCTTGTTATATTATGTATATTTGATAAAACTTATTTTCTACTGGTAGTTTTCAATAAAAAAGATACTGCAAGATTGTTTACCTTTTTTTAAACACCAAACCAAGTATAATCTTGTACATCATTCATTTATTTTGAGAATCACAAAAATGGTTCCATTTTGAACAAACAAAGGCAAATCTTGTAATATGAACTTTCTGTGCATTTATAATTATAGGCCAAAGATATAAACTACCATTCATTACCATTGGACATTAATACCACGATATAAAGTTGAAAACTGGTTCCCATACTTTTGATAGCAAGTGACTCATTTTAAAGCTACGCATTACACTGCGTCTACACACGACTTTAGAACGTTAGTGTTCATACGACCTTATAGAACGGAATTAGGCTCATAATCACGTTGTAACAGGACAATGGGTGATAAATAGAACAATGAGTATAATTAGGCCGATTAAGTCTGCACGCATAGTAACTCATAAGCGTTACTGTATCTTTTTTTGTACATTCCATGTCAAATATTTCGCAGCGGTCGAAGGGGGAAATAGTTGTACAGTCGACGTAAAAGATAACATTACTGTTTAGGTGCCAAAAATATACTTACACGACCTTAATCTCTACAAAGCTATAAAATCGTGTCATCTTCTTCTTCTACTTTAGAGCCTGGCCTATTTTATTACCGCGAAAATCGAAATTCATAAATTTCGAGGATTTTTCTCTGTCACTCACCCGAAGGCGTCATTAGAGAAAGAGACAGATCCTCGAAATTTCGAATTTCGCGGTAGAGCCTCTGGCTCTTGTCGGTGGAGCAAACGCCATTCCGTTCGTTGTTCTACTCATGTTTGATTTCCTGGTACGACACTACATAGATTTTCTCCTTCACTTGGTCCAAAAATGCTCGCCTTGGTCTCCCTCGGCCCCTCTTCCCTTCCACTTTTCTTTCAATTACAGTTTTCGTGTACTTAAATCTATTTTTGGCACCTAAACCGTAATTATCTTTGACATCGACTGTACACCATACTAAATATGCATTCGACATCAGATATATCGGACTGGCCAGGGTGCTCACAAACGTCTGAGCAAGCCTCTATTTTCAAGGAGTTAGAGTGCATGATCATAATTAAATTTTTGGGCACCGTTACTGCTCCATTATATCTTACGTCAGCTGTACGATAAGCTTCAAGAAATGGACGTGATCTCAAGGTGCACTCAGACCAGACCAAACGAGCATTCGCTATTCTATCCCCTACTCTACGAAATCAACGAATCACGTTTAGTGTAACGATCCAATTTCGTAGAGTGGGGGGGGGGGGCATTTCTCAGAGTGTAAACGGACATCTCATTCATCTGGTCACGTTTTTTTTGAAGTGGTTGAATGATTTGAGGTTGGCTTTGGTTGTCTTATAGAGAAATTGGTGCTGTATCTGACGACCGAAAATGATACCAAAAGATGTAGCCACTTCCAAAAAAACGTGACCAGATGAATGAGATGTCCATTTAAGCTCTGAGAAATACCCGGGGATAGAATAGCGAATGCTCGTTTGGTCTGAATGCACTTTTACTATGTTAATAAAAGAGGTACGGAGTCGTGTGTTATTCTCTTTGCATCTTTTTTTTTATTATTTGCCGCCTTTTTCAACAAGTTGTTGGCCAGAGTAAGCAGGGTGGTCCATTCAAATCGGTCAGCATAGGAAAATCTATAACTATGAGACTTAGGTACGAAGATCTGTTCTTAGGAACCATGTCATCGATTTTAATAATAAGGAAAACTGCGTTGATAAATATTTTCTTAAGATTTACACAATAAAAACCTAGTAAAATAAATTTAAGTACGTGAAAACAATGAATTCCATTAATTTTAGACATCGTGTTTCTTAGAGACATTTACTGCTTAAGACCTACACAAACGATATCTGAATAGAAATATAGTGTAAGTTTATTTTTTCAAAACAACCGGGTTCGATTCCCTAGCTGGGTACAGTGTTTTTTTTTTCAAATGTATGAAAGCAGTTTTTCTTTCTATCAAAATCGTTGACATGGTTCCTAAGAACAAACCTTCGTATGTCTTATAGTTTCAGACTTTCCCATACTGAATTGCCAAATGAGCATTTCTTTTCATTTTGTTCATTTTCATAATATTTAATTTATGGGTAAATATTGGGTTATTTCAACAGATTTACGAGCTCTTTTGACCCCAGTGGGAAAAAATCTCCCATGTATTTTTTTCCTTTTTTGTCACCAATTATCATTTTATTTTCTATGCACTTTGTATGGCGGTAACAAAGGAGGAATTCCGGAAAATGTATGGAAATTTCAGGACTGTTTTTTCCTTATAGAATCGAAAGAGCTCATGATTCAGAGTAGAAATAACCCGAAATTTGGACATCAATTCAAAATTATGAAAATGGAGAAAATAAAAAGTATGCTCATGTATGCTTGATAATTATATCTGTCTAATTCTCTTGTCGGTAAAAAAAACCCCGGGAAGCGGTTGGGTCCTGACATAAAATTTGAATTTTTCGCCTATTTTTCCTAATAGAGATTGTTGGACGAAGTATATTTCAGTTATCAACCCATCAAACATTAACATGTTATTAGAACCTCGACAAAAGTATCGAATCCACATCGAATCAAATCAATAATTCTGCATATCGGTCTTTGCCCACCCTAACTTATCGAGGTAATAATAATAACAAACCAAACGAACGCCCAGGTTAAACAATAGTGCAGTAACCTTAATTGTGTAAACATACGCTAATTGTAAACATGTTTACAGAACTAGGTACGTACCTATAAAAAAGAATCCGCGTAACTTTTTGCGTATTTATGTTCAAGGCCAAAAAATATAGCGAACTCGGAAATGTGTTTATCAGAGGGCAAGAAACTGATAAAGAATGACAACGCGTATTGAGTAATTGAGGTGGGTGTTCGATGGAAGTTTTTTTTACGATAAATACACGGTGCTCTCGAGCATTGCGAAAGATTTTAACTATGCATTCTAGACATCAAAATAAACAAAAAATATTATGAGACCTAATGTCAAATTCTAGAAAAAAAAAAATATTTTTTTTAGACTTTAATATTTCCAGTACTTTTTATCATAACAACAATTTGTTAAAATGAATTTTTTAAATGATTTTTTTTAGGGACAGGTGTTTTCGGCAAGTCTATTCTTATTTTTTTGATTGTCAGGCAAAAGGTGTGGTAATATTAGAAGTATTAGAACACATTCTGGTAGCATTGTAATCAAAAACAAGTTTTATGACAAGTTACGTCGAAAAACTTATTTCGAAAAAAGGTTAATCACTGGAACCAAGCCGAATCCAGGAAATTTTATATAACATTAAATACTCTAAATATGCTCAGGAATTCAGCATTAAATTCTTTCGGAATGCAATGCAAAGCACCGTGTATAACTAAGCAAGTAGGCAGTAGTCTAGTAACCAAACCGCATCCTTAGGGTCTACCCAAACCTATAGACGCTTTCGTATTTTTAAGGAAAATCGCGCCGTATCATATCACCGTCGATCGGCGTCGTCCGAGTTGTTTCTTTTTCGCTCTTATTGCGTAGTAATAAAGGTTTCCATTAAAGAATTTAGCCGAATTCGCGTCGATAGACACCACTCGCCAGCTACAGTGGCCCTACCGCGAAAAACAAAATTCGTACATTTAGAGGATTTGTCTCTCTCACTCTAATGATGCCTTCGTTTGAGTGATAGAGAAAAATCCTCGAAATTTTCGAATTTCGATTTTCGCGGTATCCGTCGCGGTTCGCGGTAGTACCTAGGCCAGTATCCGTGCGCCAATAGAAAACGAAAAAAATGTAGGTAATCATTTAATCAAACTATAATATTTCATAAATTTCATAATCACGCAATTCGAGAATGAGAACACAATCTCACGAACTTAAAACCTTAAACCTGAGTACACATAAATTTTTAGGTAAAATTACCTATAGGTATTTATTAGTAGGTATTAAAGTAAAAATAAATCTACGAACGTGTTTCACTAAGTATGTGTCAAGGACAACAAAATGCTTTTGAGAGTCGGCCATATTTGTTTACATTTTTCGTTTTCTACTGGCGTATGGAATACCTCACGCAAGAGATTACAATTAACTACAGTTTGACTCTTTCAAATAGGTTTGGTGAATACCTACCTACAATATTTTTGAGGTGGCCATTTTATACACCGTGTTTTTATTGATTTCCGTTAAATTTAAGGGAAGCTTATTTAGGTCAAAAATAATCAATTTCTCTAAGAAACTAGTGTCCTAACCGATACTGTTATTGAGTTATTAAAAAAATAAGTTTAATGATAATGACTGAACAAGTGTATTGCAACCTTTATTACATCCTAAACACATTGTATTTTATCAGGGTGTAACATAAATTATGGTGGGATAAAGGCTCATTTACTTAGTATCACAACAGAATCTTAAAAGTGAGAAAAAATCGTACATTAAAATTCTGTTTGTCCGAATTGAGTGACCGACGGCTCCATATAAAAACATTTTCATTACTAGAAAATTGTTTTATTCGTTTGCCATATCAGAATATCATAGTGCAGCGGTCATTAAACAGATCACCGCCATTTTGTTACACTGTGTATATGTTTTAAGGTTCCCAAATCGGGTATTAATTATTTTGAATCAATCAATCAATGTAAAATGTGGTAAATTAAAAAAAATTATGCATAAGTAATATGATGCTGCCATAGAAAATGTGTTTTTTTTTTCGATAATCTGGCCAATCAGTTTTTCAGTTTAAAAAGGAAGCAAATTCAAATTTACTATGGGCAGCCTTCGCACCAACATTTTTTCAATTTGCCGCTGTGAGGATGTTTTGAAGAGAACATATATGAGGAACAATTGCTATGGACCGGAAACAGTGGAAATCATTATAAGAGATCTATGTCAGAGGTCAAAACGACTATACCAATGTCTAAACAATTATTATTACTAATATTAGGTATTTAAACTTAAATATTTTGTTAGTTGTTAAATAAAGACTAATAAAATAAATAAATACCTGTATACATGTTCCTTGCAATAAAATAAACTGATAATCTTTTTAGACAAAACACTATTTAGATAGTGTAAGACAAACTTACCTAAGCAAGTGAAACGAGTTATTTTACAGTAAAATGTACCAATCTCTATTATCTGAACTCTACATTAAGTTTGTAAACTGAATTTTATGATGGTTGGTTCAAATATTCTGCTCTATTTCAAAGAGGAATAGAGTCTAAGCTGCATAAAACTTTTTACAATATCTGTAATTAGAAAAATGTAAATGTCCCTTAAACAACTTAAATTGACTTGTGAGGTCACTTATGGAAAAAAAATTGAAACACAATATGCCCTGAGTTAAAGTTTTATTTCATTTACCTTTAGTCAGGCTGTCATCAGACAGTAAGACATTTATTCAGAATACCAACTAAAAAAAACATATTCTTTTGTTTTTCAACACAGCTACTATTCCTTGTGAGTAATGATATTGTCGGGGATAGTACAATACCACGTAACTTTCAAAACAGATAGAGTTCAAATATCAAATAATTGACACTCAAATTGATCCTAATTGAATTTGTTAGTTACGCGGTATTGCACTATCCTCGACAATATGTCATTAATGGTACTTTCCCAATACAGTATGAGGAATATTCCCAAATAGTAAGTGATCCGTAATATTGGGAATTGACTGAAATGGCACATCTCTACTTATGACATTCAACAGTGCAAATAATATTCACCGTGTTCTGTTTACTGTGTGTGTCTGCACTCTACAATCGGATGCAGTCAGGATTGGATGCAAAATATAATGTTATATTTTATTAGTACCTAATAGATACAATAATGATTCTAATGAGTGTTATACATATATTATATTAATCTAAATCAATTTCTATATGGTTTGTGAGAAAACTACTGACTGAGATTGCTTGCTGTGACGGAAAGAAAGATATTTAGAGACTATGAGAATAAAATTACTTCAGAAACTTAACACCCCACCCCCACCCCATTGACCACAGGTTTATTTATTTATTAAAGTTCCAAAAACATTTTATTTAATGCAGAGTTTCATGTAACTTAACTGCTAAAGCCATTAATGGCTTAAACAACTTAAATTGACTTAAATTGGGCTTGTGAGGTCAATTAATTGTAAATAAAATAGAAAGTAATAGTTTTGAATCACAATGTTAACCCTTAATTTGGCAAATTTCAAAAAAATCGTGCGTTCTAGCCTCCTCGCCGTTGTACAGAGCAAAAAATTCTGTTTTAAAAGAAAACACAAGAAGTGGGTCGAAGACTATGTTCATTGTGACGAACATTGCCAAATTAAGGGTTAAGCTAATTTTCACTCTTGAAGGCTTGTATACAGTTTTAAATTAGTGTTTTCAAATGTGAGGGTAGATGACATACTTGTTACCCATTGGCTATCCAAAAAAAAAAATTGTGTCCTTTTGATTATTCACTAAATATTTTTTACTAATGTTTTGTCTACTATTTTTATTTCAATTTGCATGGCATTAAAAACAGTCACACAGATTTTTAAGCACATAATAATTTTATTTAGCCAGAATTTCTTCAGAAGCGTATATTTTTTATTTTTGGCGGTATCAATACATTGATTATTTTAAGAGAAAATCAGAATAAGCATCTCAGAAACCCGAGGGAGCGTAATGAGACGTCAAGGAAAAAGTTCGAGGCCTAATTTACGAAGTTAAATCTATTTTGATGACGAAATACACTCAATTCACGGTCAAGAGTAGCAATAAAAAAATAAACAGTCAGTGCAGACGAGACAAAGGCATTGACACTACAAGTAAAAAAATCAATGTTTTGTCGATGGCCAGCGCAAAATGCATTCGAAATTCGAATAGTCGGGCCGACTGAATTTGTGGCTTCCAAAACATCGTTGCGTAAGCCATCCCGCGTAAATACAACGCAAATTCTTGACGCAACAAATAAATAGAATAACAAAAGACGCACCTAAAACAAACTCCCAGGCGTCGCAGCCCAGGGATCGCTCCGGGATGATCTCCAAATCCAACATCGTGCACTAAACACTTAACACGCACTATTTTAATACACTTTCCCTTTAAAAATCGTTTATAGACTCCAAATAACGTTATTACGCTGCCTTTCTTTGTTTGCCAACTTTAGTTTTCAACCATTTTGTATTTGTCAGAGAACTGTCATTACAAACAGCTGATTGTATTTTGCCAGGGACGGATTGAGTTTTTCACTCTCGAACGTGTTGCCACAGTTGCGACTGCGGAGCGACGACGCGATTGGTTGGATCGAACGATGGCGGTATGCGATAAAATGATAATGTAAGTATGTGTTTCGATTCGGTATCAGCTTAATTCGTCCCATTCGTTTTTCGTTTATTTCTTATGTCCGTCTCATTCTGTGTTCGTCACGCATTCTTTATTCGTCTCGATTGCTATATGTCTCTATCGTCTCAAGTCCAATTATGTAACCTGTCTCTTTCTTAATAAGTCTTTTTCGTTTTTCGTCACGGTCTTCCTATGACTCATTCTTAATTATTCCCTTTCGATTTTGGTCTCATTCACTTATTCGTCTCAGTTTTTTTCATGCATTCGTTATTGGTCACATTCGTGATTAGTCTCATTCATTTTCAGTCTAATTCTAAGTTCGTTACATTCGTTTTACGTCTCGGTCGCTATTTGTAACTATCTTTTTCCGTCAATCTTAATTATTTTATCTTTATTATATCTCATTGACCGAGTGACCGTCACAATTTCATCTAATTTCATAGAAGTTTCACATTTAAAATAACACTTCAGTACATGTCCCCTTAACTTTAATTTGTTTAACAATTCCGATCCGAAGGAGATATCAATAGCAACTAAGACCTACGTAGTATGGGACGATTAGCGAACGTGCCCAAAAAAGAATGGAACGAGTTACCACTAAAGACAAAAAAAGAGTGAGACGAATAACGAAAGTGACTAAAGATAAAGTGCGAATGATACCAAAAACGAGAGAGACAAACAGATACATAGTCCTAGGAAGACCGTGACGAAAAACGAAAAAGAGTAATTAAGAAAGAGACAGGTTACATAATTGGACTTGAGACGATAGGGACATATAGTGATCGAGACAAATAAAGAATGCGTGACGAACACAGAATGAGACGGATATAAGAAATGAACGAATAAGGGTCCGGCCCCATGACCACGGTGCGGCGTCGTAAACGTAAAACGGCGCGACGTCGTGGCATTGCACGTTGTCGCACCGTGGGAAATTACGGCGCGGCGTCGTGGCATTCCACGTTGTTGCACCGTGCGAAATTACGACGCGGCGTCGGGCAAATCCACGTTGTCGCGACGGGCAGTTTAACGTTGCGTTGCCGTGTGGAGTAGATGCATTACGTGTTGCTTTTTTAAACGAAGTGATATTTTCCATAAGAGTTCTTCAAAACTTGACACAGACTTTCTAAAATTGTCATAAAAGTTGTGATCACTTGTTTTCAGTGCCTTGAACTCAGAGTTGGGCGTAATCTATTTTTTTTTGGAGTTAATTACAGGGTTACATTCCAGTAATGACGATTCCTCAGTAATGAATTACTAGTATAATAAAAATTACTGTAATGCTGTACTATGGTTACGCATGTAAACCATTCCTTTGGGATCGGTATTGTATTCAGCTACTGTAATATTGAATCCATCGTAATCAAGTACTTTAGTAATCTGCATTATATACTTACAACGTAATTTTGTTACTATTACGGCCTGTTTCACAATCTCCTCCTAAAGCTATCTGTCAAATAAAAAATAACACTATCTCTTTCTTTCACCTGGAAGAATAAAGAGAGCGTGTTATTTTTATCTGACAGATAGCTTTAACTGGAGATTGTGAAACAGGGCCCTTAATCGAAGAAAATTGTTTTTGATTTATA
>JALPQI010006498.1:0-62117 GCA_025490895.1 Thaumatotibia leucotreta
TTGCTTGCGTGCATAGCGGGAGTAGTAGAAAAGTGAAATTCCCTAGGGAGTAATAGAAATGTCAGTACGACATTTAATAATATTTTGTCTTAAAACTTATTTTTTTGTTGGCAAGTGTGATGACAAACATTGTATGCATCACGGTCGGTAAGCAGAATACTAACTCGAGTCATAAAAGCCCTACGCCTGACGGCGTCGGGCTTCTAAGTCTCGTTAGTAATCCCGTACTTACCTCCCTGCACAATGTACTATAATAACATTGATTTATAAGTTCTCGTGGACACATTCTTAATAAGATTTTGCTCTTACATTTTCATGAAAATTCCCGGAAATTTTAGAATATATTCCCGCAAGAATGTTCTACAATTTGTACATTGCTATGATCGACTAATTTATCATCAGCCTATGATAGTCCACTGCTGGATGTAGGCCTCTCCTATTAACTATGCGTATAAACGCATTAGGAGGTAAATGCCCATAATCACCACGCTGAGCATGCGGATTGGCGATCGCAGTAGTGTGTCCACTATGATGACGCTGCTGCCCATCATCAATCTCTTATCAAATAATGGTCAGTGATACTTTAATCCCTTGGTCGACTTTTACGACACCCGCAGGAGGAGTTGGGGTGGTGACAAATGTATTCTTACTGCCGTCACCACACGGCTAATTGAATTCACAAAAAAATATATCCAATATTTATTATTTGACAAAAACTTATTACTTCAAAAATAATTACCTCGAAAAATAACGTGTAAATTAATTATATTTGTGTAACAAGTTAATTAGCTGTAGATGAGACAATATATTCATTATGTAAACAATGAGCTGAGTTTCAATTTCACACAATAGGACACTAATTACATTGAACAAAAAATTTGTCAAATTAGTATTGATAGTGTTTCACCAATTAAAATGATATCATAAATAATATTTAAATTGACAATTACCGTGAATGCTTGTGAATTCATTAATATTATCATAATTGAATATTAAACCTCGAATGAAACAAATAGAATGAAGAATTTATGAGTATTTTCAGATAGGCTTCATTTATAAAATGTTTTGCTTTAATGAACCGTTCCATTTTATTTAAGTATTTAAAGATTTTAATTTTAAAAATCAATCAACAACTTTATTCGTTTCGTATGAATATAATGTTATGACTATTAAGTTGGTAAGAAGTTTTATGTAAATTAATTACTGTATTATTTCCTGATTATAACATTTTCAGTACACATAACATTTTTCTACACACTAGTGCGATAAGTGGTTAATTATTAGGGTTAAACTTCGGAGAGCCAACTGTACTGAAAAACGTCGTGAAAACAAACTTAATTTATTCTCTAACTAGTGCGGAAAAGTAAACTTTGCGCACGCGTAAATTTCTCTTTTTAAGGCACTTGTTATGAAATAAGTCGTTCGATACACGTGTAAAAACTTCTTTTTAGCTCGGGTGATTGTCGCCCTCGTTTCACTCGGGCTCCAACTTTCACCATCGTCGAAAAAATTTTTTTTTGCACTTGCATCGAAATGTACTATATCGCACTTGCATCGTGATGAACTACGAGTATTCTGTGCGCGTGCAGAAACGCATCATTTCCTGTGCAAGTTTACTCTAACAATACACACTTAAAAATAACATTTTCTGAGCTAGGTAATAAATAGTACATTATTATAGAGGACGGGAAACGAAGGGTTACAGGCCAAGTAGATATATCTGGCCGAAAGAACTGAGGCCAGATAGGAATACGCGGATATGCTTTTCTCAAACTTGCCATAAAATAATTTGTAAATATACCAATAGTACCTATAGTATCGTGTAACATATAAAAAAAACATTCGCGCCACATTTTTTTTTAATCTGTTTGAGGTATCATTTTACCCGGTGGTATAGACATTAGTTCTAAGGTTTTTTTTTTCTGTGGCTGAATGTCAAGACCTAGTGTCACAATTTGACGTTTCAAAACAAAAGACAGTTTGTTTGCAGTCCTAGGTGTGAAATAAATACATGAAATCTCTTTACATATCATCTTAGCTCAGTACATGACACCGGATACATAGGATTTCCTGGTTTAATTTAAAGTAAGAATATCAACATTCTGTAGTAAGTTTGTGAAAAATAACATTTCCTGAGCTAGGTAAAAGGTAATATTTACCAATAACTTCAATAGATGGCAGCACCAGCTCTCTATCTATTCCAGAAAACCGAAAAGTATTCTGATAGGTGCATGCATGTATTGCTTGCCCTTAGAGTATGTTCAAAGGCGCCTAACCTCGTAAGGGATTGCATATACCCGAGAAAATTGACTGGTTGCTAAGACCGAGTTGCATCAGCCCCGATTGCTGAGCACGTGGGCTCGATTCCCACCTCAGACGTTGGTGATCTTGGTCGTTTTTTCTTTGGTATATGACTTCCAATATTTATAATTACTTACTAGTTAAATATTCTAAAAAATAGCCGTGTGGTGATGGCAGTAAGAATACATTTGTCACCACCCCAACTCCTCCTGCGGGTGTCGTAAGAGTCGACTGAAGGATTGAAGTGTCACTGACCATTATTTGATAAAAGATTGATGATGGGCAGCAGCGTCATCATAGTGGACACGGGTGAATATCTGAGCGTTTCAACCGCCTAATTTTGGTGGCATCTGTTTTGCCGAAGTTTCTAAACGTCTGAATGTTATACTTTGTCATTTGTATAAAGTACTGTGCCTCCTTCAAATGACAAAGTATCACATTGTAACAAATAGGAACTTCGACAAAAATTATGCCACCATCATTCGATCTGCGATCGCCAACCCGCTTACGCAGCGTGGCGATTATGGGCATTTACCTCCTAATGCGTCTATACGCATAGTTGATTGATGAGGCTTACGTCCAGCAGTGGACTATCATAGGCTGATGATGACTAGTTAAATAATCCCCTATTTTCCCCAGGTTTCTCATCCGTAATCCCCGGCTACCCCCGCTACACGATGATCGGCGATCGCCGCCACGGCGTGTACAACCTGCGCGTTGTCAACTGCACGCTAGAGGACGAAGCCGAGTACCAGTGTCAGGTCGGGCCGGCGCAGATGCACAAGGTCATACGGGCCAATGCCTCACTCACTGTTATAGGTAAGTCTATTTTAGTACTCGTAGATTAGAGATAACGAAATTTGTCACTCGTCGGAACACTGATTGATGACCACGACCAATCTAGCGAGAGTGCAACGACTAAGAAGAAGAAGAAGATTAGAGATAAATCATTGATGTTCTATTTAGTTTATCACATACACTCTTTTATTCAAGTGTAATAAAAATAAACAGTCTTCTTCTTCTTCTCTCCTTGCCTTTATCCCTATTTGGGGTCGGCCCCCCTAATACATTCTCGCCATAGTAGGCGGTTTTTGGTCGTTTCTGGGTTTAATCCCAACGTCTTCATATCGTTGGCAACGGTTCCGATCCAGGTGGCCGGGGGGCGTCCTCTGCCTCGTTTACCTTCTTCTATGTCCATAACTTTACGGGTCAGATGTTGTTCATCACGTCTCATAACGTGCCCGTACCATCGCAGTCTCGTTTCTCTCAATTTAATGGCTATATCAGCAACCTTGAATGAGCCCCGGATATACTCGTTTCTTACTTTGTCCATGCGTGTGACTCCTCCAGCCCACCGGAGCATTTTTAGCTCATTTACGTGCAGCTTTTGGGTATCGCCTTTTCGCATGGGCCAGCACTCCGAGCCATATAACATAGTTGGCCTCACTGCTGTTTTATATATCCTTCCTTTGGTTTTGATTGGCATTTTTGAGTCGCAAAGTACACCGGTAAGAGTTCGCCATTTGAGCCAGCCAGTTCTAATCCTAGAGTCGATGTCTTTCTGAATGTTGCCAGTGGCATCTTTAACTGAGCCTAAGTATTTAAAACAATCTACTCTTTTGAGCGGGGTCCCGCATATTGAGGCCGTGCCAGTTTGATCAGAAGTAGAGAAGTTACAACGCATATACTCGGTCTTCGGCTTGTTTACTCTGAGTCCACTTTTTTCCAAAGCGTTACACCACATTGTAAGATCAGCCTGTAGCTCTGGTAAAGACTCCGCTATTAAGACAATGTCGTCGGCATATAATAGGTTCCAAGGCGCTGGTCTCTGCAAATGTTCAGTCACAAAGTTTATAACGATGTTAAACAATATCGGGCTTAACGCTGAACCCTGGTGTACGCCCACCCCGACTTCAAACTGACTGTTCGTTCCTACAGGTGTAACTATTTGGGTTTTTATATCAGTGTACATGTCCCGTATGAGGTCTATGTAGTATTCGGGCACATTCTGAGCCCTCAGTGCTGTCCAGATTAGGCGACGTGGTACACGATCAAATGCCTTCTCAAGATCGATAAAGACAAGGTGAAGGTCTTTCTTTAGTGTCTTGTACTTTTCACTGAGTATCCGGATTGAGTGGATCGCATCTGTTGTACCGGCACCAGCTCTAAAACCGCACTGGTTGGGTGTAATGTTAGTTATCCTGCTAAGCCTCTTCACAAGAACACGTTCCCACATCTTAAGAGCATGCGATGTTAGTTTTATTGCTCTGTAATTTCCACATTCCGCAACGTTACCCTTATTCTTGTAGAAGGGGATAAGATTGCTAAGTCTCCACATATCTGGCATTTTTTTGGAATATAGGATTTTGTTAAACAATTTAGTCAGCCACACTACGCCACTGGGTCCAAGTTTTTTCCAAAATTCTGCTGGGATTTCATCAGGTCCTGTTGCTTTTCCATTTTTCATACCCGAGAGGGCCGCCTTGACTTCCTCAACTGATATTTCTTCAACTGGGCCAAGAGTATACGGCAAAGGACTTGATGTTTCTTGGTGAAATTCTTCATTGAACAAAGTCTCATAGTACTCATACCACCTGCTCAGTATGGCTTTATCGTCTGTCAGAAGCTTGCCCCTGGAATCGTTAATAAACTTTATCTGCTTTAAATCCTGGGTTTGTTTATGTCGCGTTCTTGCAATTTTAAAAATTTCCTTTTCATTTGTGCAGTTCTCCAACCGGCATATAAGTTCCTCTTGTGCCTCCGCACGGGCGACGGCAACACTACGCTTTGTTTGTACATTTCATTGTCTTGGTCAGAACCAGACCTTTGCCATTTCTTAAAATGTAACTTTTTGGCTTCTAGGTTTTTCTTAACGGTTTCATTCCACCAGCTTGCTTCTTTTCTAATGTTAAGTTTCCCTTTAGTAATACCTAGATGTTTAGCAGCTGTTTTAACAGTATATTTTTGAAAGTTATTCCAAGAATTGTTCGCGCTATCTTGACATTCCGCAAAGTCACAGAGATGTTTATCTGCTTCCGATCTGACATTTTCTCCCGCTGGTTTGTTTAAGTTATACCATTTAATTCGGGGACGAGGTTTGATTTTGGGTCCTTTATTCCAGTTAGGCATTTTCAGGCAGGTTAACGGCTCTCCCGGTATAACCTTGCAGTTCTTAAAATATTTACGCATTGAGTTTTCACACAGAAAATAGTCCACCTGGCTTGAGGATTTTCCGCTCTTGTAAGTGATGAGGTGCTCATCTCTTTTTTGGTAAAATGTGTTAATGATTGGAAGATCAAAATTTGAAGCAAGTTACAGGATACGTTTTCCTTGATCGTTGAGGTTTCCGTAGCCAAAGTTACCATGAACATAGCAGTTTGCAGGAGCGGTCCGTCCTACGTGGCCGTTAAGGTCCCCTGCAATAAGCTTTCTTTCGTTCATTGGGATTTCCTGTATTACATCTTCCAACTCATTCCAAAAACGATCCTTTTCTTCTTTCGTACAGCCGACTTGTGGGGCGTAAACGGATAATATATTCAAACATGGTTGATCATCAAATGCCAGTTTAATAGTCATCATCCTATCGCTAATTCTGTCTACTCTGACCACTCTATGCTTCAGATGTTCATCCAAAATTATGCCGATACCGTTCCTTGTGGTTGATGTGCCATGGTAAACAAGTTGGTAATTGTATCCGATGTCCCTGGATTTAGAGCCTTTCCAACGTAGTTCTTGAATACAACACATATTTATTTTCCGTCGGTGTAGTACTTCTGCCAGTTCTTGGCAGCGTCCGGTCAGGGAACCTATGTTCCATGTCGCTATGCGCAATGAAGTTGCGCTATGTCCATGTTCGTCGCTTACAGGGGACGCCTTAGCATGGCACACTCGTGGAATATTCTGACCGTCGCTTCCGGGGGACGCCCTAGTCTTTGCACAATTATCTTTTACATTGACTTTCATATTGTATTAGGGGATGTGTTTGGCTCGTTGTTTTACGGCCGGTTGCCACCTGACGTCAAGGTTGTAGCCTTCCTGGAAGGATTGGGAGCCGCCGTTGACCCAATGGTTCATCCGCCGCCATCCCTTCTGCGCACTCCAACCTAAGCACGCAGTACACCAGTAGCCTAAGATCCGAATATCAGAAGAGCCCACTAGTGAGGTTTTATTACGGAGTGTCCTTCTCCGGCCTTGTGGTCCGCGGGAGGTATTTTATTTCCCTCCGACCCTTCGGACGAGTTGCCTCGCCCGAGAGGGCATTCCCCTATCCGCCACCTGGGGACGCGGCCTCTAGGGAATCAGGCTACCCCGAGGCTTAATAAAAATAAAAATAAACAGTGCTCATATAATTTCCAATGTAACATAAAAAGCATAATATTAAATCACTGACAGTTAAATAATCCGCAACACGCTTCGTCAACAAATAAAAATTATTGTAAAAACAAGAGAAAAGAATACAATACAATCTTAGACAGTTTTTGGGACATTTTTAGGGAATTTGGTTTGTAGTGTCTTTTTTCGTTACTCTCTCTTTTTTCAGTTTCATATTTCTCTATAATTATTTCTCCGTCTGTTTTCAATTCGAACGATCTTTGTCGCTTCTTTTCATTTGTCTCCCCTTTTATTAAGATTATTTGTTTACATTCTTTTTTTTTCTGTATCTCGTTCTCTTATTCTTCCTTTCTTCACTCCCCCTGTTATTTTGTCAACTGCACGCTAGAGGACGAAGCCGAGTACCAGTGTCATGTTGGGCCAGCGCAGATGCACAAGGTCATACGGGCGAATGCCTCGCTCACTGTTATAGGTAAGTCTCTTTACTCTCTAAAAAAACGAAAAAAAACGCCTCTGAGCTGTCAAAGAATGAACAGCTGATTTTGCCGGGTCCCTTATAATTATTACATATTTAATCATAATTAATGTTAAATTAAGCCCTTTAAGTGTGAATTTAATAGTTTAAGTCGTATATTTAATGTAAATATAAAAAGTGAAGTGGTTTAGTGACGTTTGCTAGTGTCTTGCATTAACTCGAATTTGTAACCGTCACAGGTTATAAATTTGAAATTTGTGTTAGTTTTTTGTCTTATCTCTTTATTTTACTCGGTAATTTACGCCAATTTCGTTTTAATTTAGTAAAATAAGAGAACTTTCATTGCGAATTCATAAAGGCAAAGTGAGACGTCATTATTTCATGTGTATACTGTAAGTAGCTATCACTCGGCTTGAGTAGGCGATTCCTTGTCTTGTTTTTCCTTTCAAGTTGTTTTTTCCTAATAAATATTAATAATGCTGACTCGCAGAGCCACAGCCGCTGCAGCTCGCCAGCAGGAAACTTTAGACAAGCTCCAGCTTACCTTGATTGAATTGAAAACTTGCAAGGAGTTGAATACTCAATTGCTCAATGAAAGGGAAGAGTGTGAGAGGGAATTGTTGTCAGCCCTTGATAGTAAAGATAAGTTTAAGAAAGAGCTATGTACTCTAGAAATAGCATATAATGATGTAAACTCACAGCGGGTACAGCTACAAGAGACAGTGGACAAGTTCACTGAGTGCTCGGCTACATATGAGCAAGCCTTGAATGATATCAGCTCATTGAAGAGAGCTCTGCATGACGCCCATGAACAAATCAACGTCCTACAAGAGGCCCAAAACAATATCTCAGCGGCCCACACACACAGTCTGTTCGAAGAACTGGTCGAGCCCGACCCAAAGTCAATTGCTACTACTGCAGCTGATTCCCCAACTCCTAGGATAGTGAAGTGTAGTCGTAAGAAAGTAAAGAAATATATTAAGATTAAGAAAATAATAGAAAGAAATAATAAGTTAACAAAACAAAATAATTTGTTTTTCAAAAAATTGCAATATTGCAAAATTAATGTGAATTTAGTGGATAGGTTAAATGCATATTCTGCTCTATTATTAAGTAGTAAATTACAATATGAAACTGATACACAGTTGCTAAAATCAAAAATTGAAAGTTTAGAGGATTCAATAAAATCATTAGAAAGTTTGAATAATAGTTCCAAGAAAGTGATAAATGAATATACTTTGGCAATGAATGATTTGATATTCACACTCGGCCAGTCATGTTTGTGTAAACAACAGAGTGGTCGCTTGTCAATGAGTTTAATTAAACCTGATCTGTGTACCAGTTTACCATTAGATGTAAGTAGTAATAATTCTATCTACAATACACAATTACATATATCTGAACACATATATCAGAACTACTACACTGACAGCTGTCAAGTGACTAATACGTAAAATAATCGCTGCTAAAATTGTAATTAATAAACTTACTTGAACTTAATATTAAAATCCGAGTGAGTAAACATTGCGAAGAACATAACCTCACTGACGTGCACCAACATTTTCACCATCAAAAACCGTGAGTTTTACGTTCTATAACTAAAAGTATTATGCAGGACACAAAGACCAATTACGCACACATATGCAATTCAAAATAACGATTAATCTACGTTTTGAAAATAATAATTATCTACCGTAACAACAACTAATAAAAACAACTGTGAAGACAAGTGTCAGTGTCACTGACATACGTGACGTATCGGGTGCGTTCAGAAAGCGTCAATCAAGTTGCGTTTAGAAATCGTTTTGCGCTTGTTCCAAAACAACGCACAAAATGAATTGTTTGGGTTGTCATTTAAATATTGATAAGGAAGAGCACCTTGCTTGTAAGGATTGTAAGGACCCTTATCACTATCGTTGCCTTAATATAACGTCAGCACAATTCAGAGAGCACCAAGATGACTTACGAATTTACTGGACTTGCCCGAGATGTGAAAATGTAACACGGCGGCGCAGAAATAATGATGACGATGCGCCAGTGACTCCCATAATCCGACCCCGGCATTCGACACATAATGATAATGCGGATGTTTCAAGCATGTCAATGGGCAACGAATTTCAAAATACTGTTCCACCAGAGTTTTTATCACGTGTAGATAGCACACCACAGCGTCGACACCAAGAGGTTTTGGAAAGTACAAAACCCCATGAACATATTTTTTCCAAAACATTGTATGACACTATAAATTCACCAAAATGTTCGGATAGACAGCAAATTACTCTAGAGCAAATCAGTAATCTTTTCGACCAAAAGCTCAGTAAAATTGAAAATAAAATTGAGAGTACAATCAAAAAAGAAATTAGTCTAGCCATTGACAAGCTCAAGCAGGATACTTTAAAGGAGAACTTGCTCATTACTACTCAACAAAAGAATTTGGCATGTCAGTTACAGATAATTAACACAAAAATAGAGGCATTAGAAAATGAAAACAAACTACTTAAATCGGAACTAAATCAACTACGCACTCGTTCTGAACAAAAATCAGCCTCAATACACAATAGTTATGATGAAAAAAGTTTTATCGACGACAGCAGGAAAAAGTTTATACTTTATGGCCTAGACGAATATTACGGGGAAAACGAATCCGAAATATGTCAGCGTATAAATAATATGTTTAGCGAGATATTACACATACAAATAAACGGATACATTGAATCAGTTAAGAGAATCGGAAAAAGAGGAAATCGTCGCCCGCTAGTAATAGAACTTATAAGCAAAAGAATGAAGTCGTATATACTTGAGAATGCATATTGCTTTAAAAATACTGGGTACGCTATTGATGAAGTTTTAGACGGCGCAAGTTTAAACGAAAGACGACTCATTAGAGAACAGCTTAGACAAGCACGGAAGAGTGGAAAGTATGCGGTCATAAGGAACAACATTTTATACATTAATGGAGAAAAGTACACCCCAGAGTACAAGAAACAGGAAAGTTTTGAAGAGAATCCTACAAATACAACTGCAAGCACTCGATCAACAATAGCAAACGAATCTACGACGAGTGATGTAAACATAAGAATTTTAAAAGAAGATACTGAAATCTCAAGTCAAAAGGCCACACTAGATACAGAAACAAGTCATCCCTTTCGTAATTAACGAAAACAATATAGACGTCAGCACTGTACATTCTTCAAATACTAAAAAATACTTGTCTGTCCTTCATCTGAATATTAACCGTCTTCAAAATAAAATACTACATCTGGAGTCCCTCTTGGAACTGGAACTCCAGATCCCACCATGTTTTATATGTATAACGGAATCTTGGTTGAAGCCGGATGAAGAAACCAGCATTAAATTGTCAGGATATCAGGTTGTAGCTAATTGTTCTAGATGTATAAGTCATGGAGGTGGTTGTATTATTTTTGCCAGGGATGACGTATTTAAGAGCTGCCAAACAACTAAGGTAGAACATTATTATAAAGAGAAGGTTTTTGAAGTATGTTCCGTCTCCATTCAACTTCTAAACATGCCTAAAGTATGCCTCAGTACTATTTATAGAAGCCCAAATAGTGATATCAAAACATTTCTGACTCAATTAGACCTATTTCTATGTAATAATAAGAATAACTGCACTATTCTGTGTGGAGACTTTAATATTGATTTAAAAAGCAACACAAACGTATCTAAGGATTTCTTGCAAGCCCTTCTGGAACACAATCTGAGACCTACCATAAATAACTATACCCGGGTAACAGATACGTCACAAACCTTGGTAGACAATATATTTACAGATATGGATGATAATTATAGTGCCAAAGTTGTCCCTTGTAGCTTTTCGGATCACGATGCTCAAACCATAGTTTTCTTTGATCGATTTGTACAGCCAGTTAAGCAAGTTAAAATTCAAATGAAACGAATATACTCCCAAGTTAGCTTAGATAATTTTAAAACGGATTTAGAAAAAATATCCTGGAGCAATGTTTATGAAGATAATACGTGTGAGGGAAAAGTAGAATCATTTTATAACATAATTAACAGCTATATTGACAAACACTTTCCGCCTAAAAAGGTAAAATTACAGCATCATCACAAGTCTTGGATAACTCGAGGAATAAAAGTATCATGCAGAACAAAAAAATCCTTATTGTTAGCAACACGCAAATTTAGACAGGATGAATATCTTAGAACTTTTTATAAAACATATAACAAAATACTAAAGAAACTGATTTTTACTGCCAAAAACATTCACATTAAAAAAACAATACAAAGAGCAAAACATAAAAGTAAAGCAATTTGGAGAATCGTAAATGAAAATACGAGCAAAAAGTTGATTTCCGATAAAAGTATGATCAAACTTCGGGTTAATAATGCGATAATTGATGATCCTAAAATGGTAAGCGATGCTTTTAACGAATACTTTGTTAGCGCGGGTAAGGTTTCCAGTATAGATGCAAATAATAGTCGTGAACATATGAACCTATTAAAAAATAATCACATAAATAACGTAAAGTCAGTTTTCATGTCACCTATTGACGAATTAGAAATAATTAAAATTGTGAAGTCCTTAAAAAACACGAGTTCTTGCGGCTCGGATGATATAAGTTCCACCTTGGTCAAGAGTAGCATTGAAGTTCTAACCGCACCATTATGCGATATTTTTAATGCATGCATTAGTGAGGGAATCTTCCCTGTTAAGTTTAAAGTAGCAAAAGTTATTCCTTTGCATAAAAAGGACAGTAAAGTTGAGACAACTAATTATCGTCCAATTTCTTTGCTATCGGTAATTTCCAAAATTTTGGAAAAGGCAATTGCCAATAGAATTATTGATCATTTTGAAAGAAATAATTACTTCTGTTCTCAACAATTCGGCTTTAGAAAAAATCGAAACACAGGGGCAGCTATTACTGAATTAGTTCTACATGTTATGAACAACCTCAACCAAAGCCTCAACTGTGCAGGTATATTTTGCGATTTAAGTAAAGCTTTCGACTGTGTTAACCATAAAATATTAATTGACAAGTTGAATTATTATGGAATACGTGGACTGACATTGAAACTTCTAACATCTTATCTCACGGATAGAACCCAGTTTGTTCAACTGGTTAACGTTGACAATGCAGGTTGTGTAGAATATGTCAACTCTAGTAGAAACGCAATTGATTGTGGCGTCCCCCAAGGATCAGTCCTGGGGCCCTTATTGTTTATTATTTTTATTAATGATCTACAATACAATATCACTAATGGTACAGCTTATCTTTATGCCGATGATACAAGCATAATAGTCGCAAGTAAAACTGTGAATGCACTTGAAGTTCAAATTAGCAAAACATGGGACGAATTATCTTACTGGTTTGAATGTAATGGCCTTAAAATGAACCTTGATAAAACTGTTTATTTTCCTTTTGTTAGACATGCTAATAGCACAACATATGACTTGCCTCTTCCTATAACAAAGGCTGAAAGTGTTAAGTTCTTAGGCATCCAATTAGATTCACAGTTACGTTGGTCAAATCACATAGATCTTTTAAGGAAAAAATTAGCATCCGCCTGTTACACTCTGAAAACCTTATCAAAAATGTCAAGCTCAGATGTACTTAGGACAGTTTACTTTGCATATTTTGAAAGCTTATTGAAATATGGCCTTGAGGTTTGGGGCAACAGCGTCCAT
Source organism: Thaumatotibia leucotreta (assembly GCA_025490895.1). Classification (NCBI taxonomy): domain Eukaryota; kingdom Metazoa; phylum Arthropoda; class Insecta; order Lepidoptera; family Tortricidae; genus Thaumatotibia; species Thaumatotibia leucotreta. The sequence continues at coordinate 12,777 of JALPQI010006498.1, forward strand.
GTGAAGCCTGTCCTCATATTACAAAAAAAAGCTGTTAGATATGTTGAAAAGGCGAAGCGGCTTGCACATTGCCGCCCTCTGTTTGTGAAACATAAAATACTAACAGTTACCTCTCTGTATATATATTTGGTTTGTATTTTCATTTTTAAGAATAGGAACCGTTTTGCACGTCCTACAAAAAATAGACCTATGTATGTATTAAGACATAAATTTGACATAAATTTACCAGAATCGAAAAATTATATGCACTTTAGAAGTAGTTTGGAATATAATGGCATTAAAATGTATAATTTTTTAGATGAGGATATACGAAAATCTAATAATGTACATGATTTTTCAAAAAAATTGAAAGCATTTTTGACAACAAGACCGTTTTATAATCTGAATGAATATTTTGATAATTCGACATTTTAATTAATTTGATTTAATTTTCGATTATTTAATATTAAGCTAGTGTAAGATTTTGCATTCCATATTGAGGTAGAATGTACTATTTTGATAATGTAATATTTTGATAATTCAACATTTTAATTGATTTAATTTACTTTTCGATTATTTAATATTAAGCTAGTGTAAGATTTTGCATTCCATATTGTGGTAGAATGTACAGTCACACTATAGGTAAAATCGTACCTATAATACTTGTGACATTTACCCTCAACACCTGTATGTTCTTGCAAAATAAATGAATTTGAATTTGAATTTGAATGAACATAATGTAGTTATGTATTGTGATGAATTTGGAAGAAACATGGGCTCATTTTTGAACAAGTATTTAAAGGGACCCCGCATTTTCAACAATTGTTTGCCTTCAGCTTCTCTGAATGATATTTTGCGTCAAATTTTAGATGACAGTAATTTAAATTTACAAAGTACCCTGCTCATTCTTGTAGGGAGCCGAGGAGTTTTGAACAAAAATAGTCTAATGAAATTCTTTGAAGAATTAAATACTCTTAAAGTTAAAGAGATTATCATGTTTACATTTCCATACTGTAATGAAATGTCAAAGACAGAAAATGATACTAGATATAATTTAAATCTGACCATGTACAAGCTGTGTACATATAATTATAGTAATAAGTTTAGGCTAATTGACATTAACAATTATGTTAATAAGAATAAGTATTATTTTCCTATTATTTCTATGACTAAAGGTAAGTTTTACCTTTCTAATTATTGTAAGAGACAAATAGCTCTGTCGCTATCCTATTGTTTTGATATATCTGCCAAAAATTTGGCAAATAACTGTGCTCCTATTGAGCAATCAATTATGAACTCGGAATTGGTTCCAATTTTAACCAATAATTTAAATTAAATGATAAGACAAAAGAGTGCCATATCTCTGGCAAATTAGTCTCCAATAAATTAATTGAAAATTGTAATAATAATAGAAAACTCATCCACCTGGTTCATCAAAATATTCAGTGTATTAGAGGAAAAGATTTGCAGATTGAACTTTTTTTAAATGAATTTAATATTGATATTCTATGTATAACTGAACATTGGTTAAAAAGTAATGAAGTGGTGCCTCAGTTTAATAATCACCAGGTGGCTAGTTCGTTTAACAGACTCAGTTCCATACATGGTGGGTCATTAATTATTTTAAATAAACAATTAAAATTTAAGGAACGTAAGGACATTGTTTCTCTGTCTGTTGAACGGACTATAGAATTGAGTGCTATTGAATTAGATAAATTTATTGTTGTATGTGTGTACAGGCCGCCTTTAAGTAATTTTGAGCAATTTGAAAGTGTAATGGAATCTGTGCTTCATAAAATATCAGTTTGCGGTAAGAAGTTACTTATATGCGGCGACTTTAATGTAAACCTTTTAGAAAATTCAACAACAAGTACAAGATTGTTGAATCTATTTAAGTCTTCTAAACTCAACCACATTTTTATGGAGCCTACTCGTATCAGTGCAACTAGTGCGACTTGTATTGATAACATTTTTACTGATATTTTTCCTGTTAATAAAAAAGTAATCAGTAATTTAGAGTCAGATCATTTAGGTCAATTAATAACGTTTGAGACCATCAGGAAAAATAACATTAGAAAACAAATTACTTTTGTGCACTGGCACAAAAGTAATTTGTTTTCCTCACACCTCACTTATTAGGTTACTGAACCACAAGCCGTGTTGAACGAATGAAAGAAAGTTTAGTGCAGACGCTACCTACTCTGTCTTCCAACATTAACTCCAATGACATGTATAATTCATTCTTTCACATTTTTATGAAACATTACAACAAAATATTCACTTCCAAAAATATTGTGGTTGGTGGTGCATCTGCTTTTAGTGAGTGGGCAACTGCGGACTTGTATGAACGTAGACGAGCACTGTATGCATTGTATGAGGAACGGCGGTTTAATACGAGTGATGAATTTAAAGAATACGTCAAACAATATTCTAAGAAATTTAAGATTGATTGTAATAAAGCTAAGCGCGATTATTTGTCCCAAAAAATTAAAAATAGTTCCGACATCATTAAATCAACCTGGAAAGTGATTAATGCGGAGACTGGTCGATCAAAGCACAGATTCCAAGATCCTAAATTAAAAATTAATGGCAAAATTATAGAGTCAAGTTTAGAAGTAGCAACAGAATTTGAGCACTTTTTCACCGATATACCAGTCTCCATAACTAAGGATTTAAATTCATCACCCTCGGCTGCCACTATATTATTAAGAGATAACGTCCCCTATGTGTAGTAACGACTTTAATTTTGAACATATTCAAATCTCAGATGTAATAAAGGCATTTAAATCCATCAATGTCAAAAAAACTTCTGACCTCTGGGGAGTCTCTGTTCATGTCGTCAAATCCCTTATTGAAATCGTAGCACCTGAATTGGTAGTAATATTTAATCAATGTGTTGATTGTGGTGAGTTTCCTGATCTTATGAAACATAGTAAAGTAACTCCTTTATTCAAATCCGGTAGCACTTCTGACCCCACTAATTTTAGACCTATATCTGTGCTACCAACGTTCAGCAAAATCTTTGAAAAAATAGTTTTATCGCAATTAACTAAGCACTTTAACGTAAACAATTTAATGCATAACAAGCAATTTGGTTTTACTCGGGGGCGCTCAACATCCGACGCTGGTGTCGAATTAATTAAACAAATATTTGATGCCTGGGAGGAATCACGAGATGCTTTAGGTATCTTCTGTGATTTGTCCAAGGCCTTCGACTGCGTTTGTCATGAAACATTGATCAGGAAGCTAGACCATTATGGAGTTAAAGGATCAGCGTTAAATTTACTGGAATCTTATTTACGCGGTAGAATACAAAGGGTTGATGTGAATGGACAGCGATCACCGGGGTCATTGGTCTCCACGGGTGTACCACAGGGATCTATATTGGGGCCTTTCCTTTTCCTTATCTACATAAATGACTTGCCACATCTCATAGAGACCCACCATGACATAGTATTGTTTGCTGACGACACCTCACTTATTTTTAAAGTCAAACGACAGCAACAAGCTTGGAATGATGTAAACAATGCTATTTCGAAAGTAGTAAACTGGTTTAATATGAATAACTTAATGTTGAATGAGAACAAAACTAAATGTATTAAATTTGTTACAAGTAACGTAAAACATCAACAGGCTAGTATATTTGTGAAAGGTGAGGAATTGGAAATAGTTGAAAGTACAGTCTTTCTTGGTATAACACTAGACTCTTAGCTTCAGTGGGGTCCTCACATATCTAATCTCTCGAATAAACTGAGTTCTGCAGCTTTTGCAGTGAGCAAGATCCGTCAATTAACTGACGTCGATACAGCTCGGTTAGTATATTTTAGTTATTTTCATAGCATTATGTCGTATGGCATTTTATTATGGGGCAGTGCTGCCAATTCAGAGACTAACACTATCTTTGTTCTGCAGAAGAGGGCTATTCGAGCGATATATAAAATGAGCCCTAGAGACTCACTTAGAGATAAGTTTAAGGTTATTAATATAATGACATTGTATTCTCAATACATCTATGAGAATATTATGTATGTACATAAAAATATTATGAATTTTAGGAAAAACTGTGACATACATAATATTAATACTAGAAACAAACATAAGCTCGCAGTACCCGCCACTCGGCTCCATAAAATTAGGAAATCATTCATGGGTAATTGTGTAAGATTTTATAATAAACTTCCAGTAAATGTTACTGAATTTTCAGTCAACAAATTTAAGCATTTTGTAAAGCGTAAACTTATATCTAAAGCTTATTATAGTACACAAGACTACATGAATGATAAAACACCGTGGGAGTAATTTAGGATTTAATTATTAGTTTGTTAAAGTCATGACATTCAATTACGATAATTTACGCTTGGAGACCCTATACATCTCCAAACGTGCATTATATAATGTTATTATTATATACCTATTCGGAGAGAAACCTTACTTCTCTATAAATTATTACTTATAAATGTTGTGACTTTTAGAGACTTTACATCTCTTGTTATTATTATTATATTTCTATTTATTTAAAATCAATTTTATGTATTTTTTTAGTGCATGTTAGTTGTAAGATGTACCATCATTGTTTGAAAAAATAATTCCCGCCAAGTTTCTTACCGGTTCTTCTTGGGTCAGCGGTGTAGGGTTCGAACCGGAAGTAGTTTTCATATCTAGACGATTCAAAAGAGTTTGTTGCTATTCCAATTTGAATAAAGAATTATTTGACTTTGACTTTGACTTTGACTTTGACTATATGTTCTATTTAGGTTATCTCATACAATCTTAGACATTTTTAGGGAATTTGGTTTGAAATGTCTTTTTTCGTTACTCTCTCTTTTTTCACTTTCATTTTTCGTTTATTTCTCTATAATTATTTCTCCCTCTGTTTTCATTTCTATCTATCTTTGTCGCTTCTTTTCATTTGTCTCCCCTTTTATTAAGATTATTTTTTTACATTCTTTCTTTTGTTTTTGTATCTCGCCCTCTCATTCTTCCTTTCTTCACTCCCCCTGTTATCTTGTCAACTGTACGCTAGAGGACGAAGCCGAGTACCAGTGTCAGGTCGGGCCAGCGCAGATGCACAAGGTCATACGGGCGAATGCCTCGCTCACTGTTATAGGTAAGCCTATTTTAGTAGGGTCCCCTTTAATATGCCTAATATTAATAGTCCTAATATGAATTCGCATAACGGATTTGGCATAAATAATTAAGCATAATATTGAATAGGCAAAATAATAAAATTCTATAATGCTTAGTACGCATATTACTGACTATGCATAATTGAAATATGCATAACAATATTAACTATAACTTTATTCGTCCTAATACGGATTAGTATAAACTTAGAAATCAAGCGAATGAGGCAGATCAGGGTAAAACCAAGATAGTAAGGTTAAGTTCAAAAGACTAATAAGCAGGAGTGACGACGCGAAGTTGAAGCCAAGCTTCCGTCGATATCTCCTACACATCCTAATGAACACGTCAGATACAATCAATTCAATAAAACATTATGTATTTAATAAATAATCAATTTTATTAGTAGCAAAGAAATCACATCTTGGTAGGCGCATGAGGCGCACAGTACAGAATGTGTATGTGTACCTATTTAATACGGGCGTATATTTTAATGATGCTTAAAATATGATCTAGGGAACCTATTTACCTATACCATGATTTCTACGATCACAAAACTATAACTGTATCCCGTATAAAATACACACGCCGTATTTATGAACATTTTAAATTGCTAGGGTAATAATGTGTGTAATAAATAAAATAATCAATATTTACTATAAAAATATAAGTAGGTATACGTGTAAGTCAGTCAATAAAATATGTCAAGACCTAAACATTAACTGTCATACCTACGCACAACGCACAAATAAAAAAAAAGTCTAAACTAGTTTTAAATTGGAAGCAATATATAGTATATAATAATATTATTAATACGTACTAATCGACAGTAACTTCGCAAAAACATTAGGTATATAGTATCGGTTTCGCTACGCAATCTATGATCGGTCATTATTATTTTATCTATTATATTTTATACCTTTCATTAAGTATACCAATTAGTTTTATGCTCATCCTAATTATTCCAAATCATCGTTATGATAGTTTACATTATACGTAAATACATTATGCGTAATCGTTTATACGAAATTATGCTTATGCCACTTAAATAGTATGCTTAACAACGCTATGCCAATTTGAAGTATGCGTAATAAATTATGCGAATTAATATAGACTCATTTTAGTAGATTAGAGATAAATCATCATTGATCAATAGAACACTATTTAAGTCTCTTTTAGTAGATAAATCATCATTGATGTTCTATTTAGTTTATCTCATTACAATTTAAGACAAGGTAATTTTTGGGACATTTTTAGGGAATTTGGTTTTTAAATTTTTTTTTCGTTTCTCTCTCTTTTTTCTCTCTCATATTTCATTTATTTCTCTATATTTTCTGTCTGTTTTCATTTCTAACTATTTTTGTCTCTTCTTTTCATTTGCCTCCCCCTTTATGATTTTTTTTTACATCCTCCGATCTTTTTAGGGTTCCGTAGCCAAAATGGCAAAAACGGAACCCTTATAGATTCGTCATGTCCGTCTGTCCGTCTGTCCGTCTGTCACAGCCAATTTACTCGGAAACTATAAATGCTACAGTAACGAAATTTGGTAAGGATATGTGTTGTATGAACCGCTACAGGAATGTGATACTAAATTGTAAAAAAAACCATTGGGGTGGGGGCCCTCCATACATGTAACTGAGGGATAGAATTTTTTTTTTAGTTGTACATAAGCGTGTGGGGTATTAATAGAAAGGTCTTTGAAAATGATATGAAGGTTTATACATCACATTTTTATTTAAGCAAATCGTTTTCGAGATATCAGGTCTCAAAGTCTGAAAAATGTGTCCCCCCCCCTCTATTTTTTAAACTACGCGATATAAAATTCTGAAAAAAATATATGTTATGCACATTAATAAACTCTATCAACGATTTTTGGTTTGATAAAATTATCTCCTATAGTTTTTGAGGTAGGTTGATTTAACTGTATTTTTTTAATAATAAATTGATAATGGTACGGAACCCTTTGCGCGCGAGTCCGACTCGCACTTGGCCGGTTTTTTTATTTTATCAGCCTCCGTAGCCTAGTTGGTAGTGACTCTGCCTACGAAGCTGGAAGTTCCGGGTTCGAATCCCGGCGAGGGCATTATTTGTGTATTTATTTATCACAAATATTTGTTCCTTGGTCATGGTTGTGTATGTACCTATTTAAGTATCTATCTATAACATTATATCGTCACTTGGTACCCACATCACAAGCCTTAATTGAGCTTACCGTGAGACTAGGTCGATTTGTGGTAAGATATCCCAAGATGTTATTTTATTTATTTTTTCTTATTCTCCCTTTTATCACTCCCCCTGTTATCTTAATAGCGTATACACCGCGCTACATGACAAATGTGCGTCATTGCTCGCAATAATATGGACATGACTCCAAAGTTGATTGAAAAATTATTCACTAAATCATTTTCAGAAAATTACCTATTTGACACCAGTAACTAAAACCTTTGTAAATAGTCACCTCAAAGCTCCGAAATCAAATTTCAAGAAATTATTCATTTAATCAAATTTTGAGTCATATTATTGCGAACAATGTCGCACATTTGTCCGATCTCTGGTTATATCACATGGATAGAAATCCATGTTATTGATTACTGGTTAAGTTGAAGCTACGGCTACGTGTATTTGATTAATGAACAATTAAATCGAATTTAACCCTTTACCCACTTTTTTGTACTATAAAATGGCATTGAGGCTTGAATCTAGGATTATTTGAGTCTTGCCCGTTAAAAGGTTAAAACGTCACAAAACAAACAAAAACGCAAACTTAAAACAGAAATAATTTACCGACTGAGAGCATTTTAGTGCTTTTTAATTACTCAACTTAATATATTCCAAAAGAGCCAATAAAGCGAGGCGAAAATTAAACCTATCTTTATAGTTTCAGAACCCAAATGCACAGTAAAAGAAAATTTATTCACTAGGAGACAACGCAGTACCCAAACTACCTAAATATATTATTACAAAATTTATGACTCTACTTCCGGTGCGTTTGAGAAAATATAATAATATTTTTGTGAACGTCGTAAAATATACAGAAGATACGGGACGCAACAAGAACAGCCTATTCAGTTTATGGTAACTGCTGCGTTTACTGGAACCCTTTGTAGGATGTAGTTGAAACTGCGTATTTTTATATTTTCGAGTGTTATGAGCCTATCTGTCTGAAGTTGGAATAAAAGCGCGTGCTTTAAGAATCATGTGTAGTTTAGATGTTCGTATTGCTTTACTCACGTCTTTTATCTCAAGCGATGATTTTACGATGTTTGTTTTGACAGGTTGTTCGTTCCAAATGTACCAATGTTATTTGGAAGTTGTTGTCTTTAAGGCTGGTAGCTTTAACTTAGCAATTTAAAAAATGCACAATATGTGTCTCAAACATTTTCATCAAACAAATTTTACAATCAGACATACAATGAATAGTTAATTGTTTAAAAGTAAGCAACACTAATTTATCTTTATTATTTTTTGATAAATATGTATTTAACTCTTTTAGAGTGTCTATCATTCATGTGTACTTCATGATGTTGTATAGATAAAATAATTACCCCCTTATTCATAAACGTCTGCTAACTTAACAAACCGCTAATAATTGTTTGTCCCTTTTGCTCTTATGGACACATTACATAATAAACATTAAAAATATATATAATACATAGTAAACATTTAAAAAAAAGAACATAACATTTAAAATTTACTGGTTTCTAGTATTCATAGTAAGATTTTCTACGTACTATATCGTACGTAAGATATCGAGATGGAGCGTTTTAAATGAAACGACTAGATTGTTCCAACCAAACACCATTGTTGGCACAGTATAATTAAAGGACAGTACAGAGCAAACAAGCCCTGAGTTATGTGGGTACGATGCTATAATAGCTTCGTGATACTGTCTGAGCTAAATTTGTGTAGACTTTGCGAGATTGTGGTAGGAATAAGGGAAACAAAATTATTTTAGGAAATTGCCTGAAATATTCGCTCGTGAGGTAATAGAATAAGCTTTAAATTCAAAATTATATTTTATTTTTGAGACATGTAGTTTAACGTTGTAGTACATATTTAAAAGAATAATTTATTTCGGCCAGGGCATCTGTTTTATTATCACGAATATTTGTTCCTTGATCGTGGTTGTCTATGTACCTACTTAAGTATCTTCGTAGTATAATGTATATTTCTTTACATATATCGTTGCTTGGAACAGTTGGTACCCACGACACAAGCTTTTGCTTGCCGTTGGGATTGGGTAAATTTGTATCACACTGTATAACAACAATACTGTGAAAACACTATTTAAACCATATCCGTATCTAATGTATTCTGAATGTATTCTGCAATATATACTGCAAAACTATCGAATTATGTATGCTTAGCACAAATTACATGATTGGTATGTCAGTATGTCGCCACGAGATAGATTATACATCTTTTTCTATGTGAATAAAAGAGGGATGGATAGTCTATCTTGCGGCGACTTATTGTCGCATTAATCCTGTGCTAAGCCTAATGGACTCTAATGTCCTAAACATAGAGGTCTGCTCAGATATTTCTGAGCAGACCTCTATGTTTTTGTTTCCTGGTCGTCCAGATCTAAAAGCGCCTGTGAAACCGCTCCCTGCCGTGCCGTCGCTAAGGGCACTATAAAGCGATTTTATAGTACCAGTTAGTAGTAATTTGCTTACAGGGATCTGGGCCAATCGCCCGCTGACCTAAATACCTAAAACATGCCCTGGCTAAAGCAATCAGGCTGGAGCTTTGTAAGGACTTCCATCGATAGTTAAAAAACTGCTTTTTATTTTTAGTTTTGCAAATTAAAAAAAAAACAAAAGAATTAAATCGATTTCTTCGAGATCCCATCAATACACCCTGACTTGTTGTCAACGGGAACAACTCTGTTTGTTGTCTGCTAAAAAAACCCACAATTTGTTGGCGTGATATTGCGTTATTCATCCATTTTGTCGTGCACATCATCATCATCATATCAGCCGGAAGACGTCCACTGCTGAACATAGGCCTCCCCCAAAGATTGCCACAATGACCGGTCCTGCGCCACCGCATCCAGCGGACTCCTGTGACCTTCACCAGGTCATCACAGGTAGAATGCACATGCACATGCTTAATGTAAATTTGACTATATGAGTTTTTCATGGATACCATTGAAATAAACTAATGGGACTAATCGATAACCATCAGCTTTACAATAAAAAAAAACATCAAAATCGGTTCATCATCATCATCATCATCATCAGCCTATGATAGTCCACTGCTGGACGTAGGTTTCTCCTATTAACTATGCGTATAAACGCATTAGGAGGTAAATGCCCATAATCACCACGCTGGGCAAGCGGATTCGCGATCGCAGTAATGTGTCCACTATGATGACGCTGCTGCCCATCATCAATCTTTCTTCAATTAGTGGTCAGTGACACTTCAATCCTTTAGTCGACTCTTACGACACCCGTAGGAGTTGAGGTGGTGACAAATGTATTCTTGCTGGTCACAAAATCGGTTCACTCAGTGGAAAATTCTGAGGTTACATAACGGGTTACTTATTCTAACCGAAATAAACAGTTACAATAAGCGGTGGTGGCTCAGTGGTTTAGACGTTTGACTTTCAATCCGAAGGTCGTGGGTTCAAATCCTGCCTCGTACCAATGAGTTTTTTCGAAACTAATGTACGGAATATCAGATGATATTTACCAATAGCTTTCGGTGAAGGAAAACATCGTGAGGAAACCTGCATACATCCGCGAAGAAATTCAAAGGTGTATGTGAAGTTCCCAACCCGCTTAAAGCCCAATCCCTCTCATATATGAGAGGAGGCCTGTGCCCAGCAGTGGGACATTATATAGGCTAAAATATTTTTATAAGGGTCAAATGTATATATGAGTATGAAATCGAGAATGAATAAACGCGCGAGTAGTGAGATGTAAACGCAGGATCAAACCTAGGCTCTCTGAAACATGTCGCGCGTAGTGACTAAATACGCGTGAGTTTAACCGTTTCATTCGCAGATGTCATATATACCATAGATCAAGCTAACGTCAATATATCTACTTAGCGTGTCAAATGAACTCAGTAAAATCTACTGAGTTGTCCGTCTTTAATCGCAGCTTGCAGCTTTCGGGCGTCAAATTTTGTAAGTTGAAGTGAACAAAAACATTAATAATGCCTCCTTAAGTAATATTAATTGCAAAAACACAAAAAATATGAATACTCAAGGGCCTGAGACATATTTAAAATCATAGGCAAGTAACAACTTCAGTACAAAATCTGACACGCTCAGCCGCCATACAAATGAATGAACTTGTTTCTTCTATCCAAATCTAATTCTGTGGTTTAATTATATTTGTAATGCAGAAAGCAAAAGCTACCCAAAGCACTTCAAGCTACCCAGTATCAGAACTAAATAAAAATGAATAAAGGTAAAGCAAAAGTTCAGTGTTTATAACTTTAACACTCAAAGTTATATTTTCAGCTTAATGTTCTGATTATTTTCTATAGTAATTTTAAACTGTAGAGACTCACGCTTCGGTCCATTGTAGATGAAGTTTCAAAGCGTTATTATAAAATGAAAACTGTGTGGCACATCATTATTTATGTATATTTAGTATATTAGGTATGTTGGGGCACCTGATATCTACGTCATGACGACTTTATAAAGACTATAATTGAAGGCAAAATTCAAAAAAGAAGAGAGAGACGAAGGCCAAGACGTGCATTTTTAGATCAAGCCAAAGAGAAAGTTAAAGTAGTGACGTATCAGGAGCTCAAAACAGTAGCAGAGACAAGGACAGAGTGGCGAGAACTCCACCGACAAGAGCAAAGCTTTTAAATTTGTGATGATGATGTATTGTGATGAGTATATTAGTAAGAATACATTTAATCATCACCCCAACTCTTCCCGTTAGTGTCGTAAGCAGTTATGTGTCCATTATGATGACGCTGCTGCCCTCATCAGTCCTCAATAATTGAAAAGTCAGTGGAACTTCAATTCTTTATTCTACTTTTATAAGTTTTATAACACCCACGAGAAGAATAGGGATGATGACTGTAGTTAAAATAAATAATTTAACATTATGCACGACATAATACACGAAGAAATTATTACTTAGATGAAGATTGCAGTAATTTTTGTACAGAAATTCAATTTAATAAATTGAAAAGAACTTAAAAGAGTAGGCCATTTGGCAGTACTTAAACGTGACGTCACTTTTGAGTATTTCATATAAAATTCCATGGTGGTGATCGTTTTGACAGTTCGAAAAAAAATGCTGATTTGACTTGCCAGGCATCGTGCCTATTGGGGTGATGACAAACCCCTCGATATATAAAGAGTTAATAGGTATACTGTATATATGTAGTCCTACTTAGGTAGATATAATACCTGTATAAGCTATGACATTCATATATTACAGAAAGTACAGTTAAAAATACTCCCACATTTCCTTACAACTTATTCCTAAGCGACGTAAACTATATACTATAATATCAACCTTACGCCATTCAAAATAAGGTTGAAATAGTTGAACATTTAACTGTGACGTGAACAAAATATATCACGTAAGCGACAGCGCTCTTGTTTGTTTCTTTGGAACTTTTGGTGTATAGAATAGAGTTGAATTTCCTTTGCAAATGCCCTTAAGGTTGCTTCGAGGTCAAATGAGGTCCAAGATATATAGAAGGCACAATTGCTTATTGGATCCTGCCTATATTTGAATAAAAGGCTATCGACTATAAAATAGTCTGGCTATTATTGCGAGTGAGGGGAAAAGTCGATAAAATTTATCGATAAGGAGAAATGAGATTTTTTATTGCGGTTCAGTTTAAGGTAATGGTCTATGAATTTATTTTATGTCCAAATTTGAGGGTTGCTTTTCGGAGTAATGGATTAAAAGTTTTGCAATGATTATTCTTTGCTGCTGCCGTTGAGATAATAGTTTTATTTGTCTCGATTATTTACATACCTGTTTCATTAACTTGAGAATATTAAAATGTAACAGGAATTTCTTATTTTAAGATAATTTTCCTTTTTTTTTCAAAATCTCCTGTTTTTTTCATTTGTGTAAAAATTGCAAGCTAGGGTGCTTTTATCAAAATAATATAAAACATGCCAACAATGAAAAAAAAAAACAGCTGAACTTGAAAAACATTATGTGTATCAAGATTACTTGTATAAGAAAAATAAAATATTGATATTAAAAAAAAAGCCCTAGAAAAGTAGGTACAATTAACTAGTTCGTAAAGTGTCCCACTGCTAAGAAAGAGCTTTTCAGTTTTAAGTAACTGAAGATATCTAGGGTACAGTCAGGTGCATGAATATATTTAAATAAAATAACAATACTACAGAGCTTATGACTTAGCAGAATGAACTCGATATTCTAGTGAAAACGGTAGCTTTTATACTAGGTCAAGCTAAAGCCTGACTAAAGCTTGCAATGTGAAAATATTTTCACATTGCATCAATGATATACGGTGAAAAAATGTATACCTATGTTCATTCACTTGACTTTACCACCAACAAGACAGAATGCTCTATAAACTTTAAAAGTTATATCAGTGCCTCTACACCGTGTTTTTATTGATTTCGGTTAAATAGGACAGGTTATTTGGGACATTAATAGAAGTTGCCTAGTATATCGGCTTTTGTTTAATTCGTAAAAAATTTTTTTTTTTCGTTTTCATACATAATAATTGAAATAGCAAGTGTGAGATAACCTTAAAAATAAGATCTCAGGTGACTGACGGCACATGTCAAAATAAGTATTAGGATGTAATAAAGGTTGCAATACACTTGTTCAGTCATTAAACTTATTTTGTTAATAACTTAATAACAGTAAGAGTTAAGGTACTAGTTTCTTAGACAAATTGATTATTTTTGACCTAAATAAACTTCCCTTGAATTTAACGGAAATTAATAAAAACACGGCGTATAACGACTTTGCGAGTATTGGTAACGTTAGGTTTTACTCGATACGTAAAGCAGGCCATCGCACTCTCTCCAATATATGTCAGAGCGAGCGCGATAGAATGTCTTACCTATCGAGTAAAACCTAACGTATCCTTTACTTTCCAACTCATAGTACGATTACGTTCCCCCAATCTATCGAGTTTTTATCAAAACATTCTCGATATAACCCTTACCCTTAAAATGCGGATACGTCACAAAAAATCGATACTCAACCCATCACTACCCTATCATCTCTAACCTTTGAACCGGCCCATAAAGTCGAAAGGGTTAAACCCTTTATAAAAACTATCCCTTTGATTATAACGGGTTAAGTCAAATTGGGGTTTTTATACATTTTACATGCGTTTCGAGGATAGGATGTATTATCATTATTATTGTAGTTTAGAAAGAAGATAACTTTATATGTTTATATACGTTTTTTAACCGATTTATTCAAGGTCATATCATAAAACCCCGATTTGGTGCCAATGGGACCATCTAGGGGTTATATTCGTTCAATTAAAAAAAGATATCGATTAACATACACCCAAAAAATAAAAATAAAAATTAGTCAAAAAGGACCTCCTTCTGTTAAAGATTTAAAAAAATATATATGAAATTGGCTTACTCATAGCCACAAACAAGCCAAGTAAAGTTTATTAATTATGGTGATCTACTACTGAAAGGCATGTTTTAGGCTGCATTTCCACCAGAGATGAGCGAGGATGTGTTTCATACGAATGACACCTATTAATAACTCGAGCGAGGTGTCATTTGTATAGAAACACATCCTCACACATCTCTGGTGGTAACGCAGCCTAATAGGGACGTATTGGTTTTTGATTCAGACTTTCTTCAAGTGAATGTGTGAAGGACAAGGACTACAAGGAATTGACTAACAAACGATCTTTGCTGGTGGTAGGACCTCGTGCAGGGTCAGCCCGGATAGCTACCACCGTCTTACCCGTTAACCTGCCGCTAAATAGCAGTGTTTGTACTGCTGTGTTTCGGTTTGGGGGTAAAATAGCCGGTGTAATTACTGGCATAGATAAAGGCAATCCATTTACGTCCTCAGGCTAGGCAGCGCATTGGCGATTTTCTGATCGCTATGTCCATGGGTCTCAGTTCCTGCTTTCCATCAGGTGGGCTGAGAGCTCATTATTTAGTCTGCCTTCGTCACATAAAAAAAAATGTTTTTATTTTGACTTATTAAATTAGGTCAAACATATTCCCAACAAGATGTCACAAAACGCTAAGAAGCCACAAAGTCCATGCTTTGAAATATTCAAACTTGCGAACTTTGTATTGTAAATATTTTCAACAGTTGCTTATTCAGATCTGGCCAATAGATCACTAACTATTAGACGGAGCAAGAGACGAAGAGATACAAGCGTTTCTCGAGTCACTAATATGACCTTGCATACACTATACTTATATTATGTCCAGGGATCGGACAAATGTGCGTCATTGTTCGCAATAATATGGACATGGCACCATATTTGATTGAATGAATAATTTCTTGAAATTTGATTTCGAAGCTTTGAGGGATCTATTCACAAAGGTTTTCATAGTTACCGGTGTCAAAAAGAAAATTTTCTGAAAATGATTAAATGAGTATTATTCAATCAACTTTGAAGTCATGTTCATATTATTGCGAACAATGACGCACATTTGTCCGATCTCTGATTATGTCATATTTAATTTTTAGTATGTCCAACGCCGAAATCGAGAAAAATAATCACTTTCCCATACAAAATGTTAAGGCACGAACCTATGAATATGTTTCTAATATCGCGATTTTGGGGTTGGAACCATACTAAACGTTGCTCAGTATGGCTTTGTATTTGTTGTTTCTATTTGAGTCCAATGCTGGACATAGGCCTCTCTTACCTATGCCTATAGACGCATTAGGAGGTATTGCCCATAGTCACAATGGCGATCGCAGTAATGTGTCCACTATGGTGACGCTGCTGCCCATCATCAATCTTCTATCAAATTATGGTCAGTGACACTTCAATCCCGTTGTCGACTCTTACGGACTACGGGAAGAGTCAAAATGTATTGTTACTGTCATCACTACATCAGTAATGCTCTATCTAGTAGTAAAAGTGATCGGTGATATTTTTGAAACTTGGAAAATAGGAAGTTTTAAGAATTGAATGTTAGAAGATTCTTTACAACAGTTGCTGTTAGAGTTTTAGCTCGAATATGTTTGACAGTGCTGATACTTTGATTTAGTTGAAGTTTGAGTTTCTAGTCGTTAGGTTTTTTAAATTATTGGGATAAGGCTTATAAAAATTATGACTAATAAAAAGGCATGATATATAGGTACGCTACCTGAGTCACTAATTATTATAATAATCTTACCGAAATAGCGGAAAAAAATCTCTTTCCCATACAGAATATCGAGATCATGTAGCCAATATGTTTAAGCCTTTTTTTTCGGAGTTCGTCCCATACTAAAAGTTGCTCAGTAAGACTTATTTTTAGGTATAATAACATTTATAACATAATATCCTATAAATCCTTGTACGATTGCCACATGTTTCCGATTTCTTATCCAATCACTTACTGGTATGTTTTAACATTTCAACACTTTGTAATAAAACTTCTTGGAATCATCATTATCTCTCAAGGAATGGCAAAAAATTGGACGAATGACATCTGTTTTAGATAAACTTTTTTTTATCTTTGTTACCAAGTATTAGCAAAAAAACAACTGCGTTTCTTAATTTATGAAGAACAATTTTAGATAACGTTAAAAACGTTTCTAGGAAAAAAAAAATATCGTGAACGTATTTGACAAATAATTAATTTTTATAGACCAGTATTTGGGTGAATATCTGAGCGTTTCAACCGCCTAATTTTGGTGGTAAATGGACTTTGTCATTTGAAAGAGGCACGTTACCTGATACAAATGGCGAGGTACAACATTTAGACGTTGAGAAACTTTGGCAAAAATGATGCCACCAAAATTGGCAACCCATTATTAATCTTGTTTATCACTGTACTCGTAATCTTTTTCTTAATTGGTGGTCGAGTTTTTAAAGCCTTTTATTTTCATCACCGTACTATTTATATACATAAATTAAATCGAACTAAACTACCTAACCTAACCTATGTCTAGTATGAGTGGCCCTTGTGGCATTATACCGAAGATGCTGGCGGCATTTCCTCGCTTTATCGCAATACTGATGCGTTGTGCGAGGAAGTCGCCAGCTCTTTGGTCTTTAGTTAAGTCGATTTTTGTAATAATTTTTATTTATTTTTATTATTCATTCCTACTTCACAAGCAGAAAGAGAAAAAATCGCCCTCAAAATATATTACCCGTAACTGACGTTACGTCTAATGCCCATTGTTTAATGTACCCTAAATATATCAACGATTTTGAACCTTATGTCACCAACATAAGGCCTAAAATATATACATTATATTACTAGTGCCTGAGCTGAAGGGATTGTATTCTGTGCACCTTTATTTTTATTTCCGAAACTAACTCTTCGTAAATGGAGGAGATAGTCCTGTTTTGTTAGGCAATCTGTTTTTATGTTGTTTTAAATATTTAGAATGGGTAATGGTCACCTTTTGTTTTAGGCTGAAAAGGACAGTCAAATACGTTTCGAAGCGACATTATTTATTAAAACAAGGCGTCTTCGGAAAAGTTTTTTTAGTACAGATGGTGTATTTTTTAGGCTCTAGTGCGAGAAGTTGCTCTTTTTACGTCAGCTCCAAAACTTCGGAGGGCCATCTGCACTAAAAAACGTCGTACGAGACACGTGCAAAAACGAAATTCGTAACTCGTGTCGATTTAAAACACTCCCTGTCGGTCGTGTTTTAAAACATCGCCACTCGTTTCGAATTTCATGTTTTTCGCATTTGTGTCGTAATGTACTATTTTAAGTCTGTCCTGCCGTTAGTTTTCATAGGTTGTGATTTTTTATGTATGTATTAATTTATTATTATTTCTTGTTTATTTCAATTATGTAATTCCTTTTAAAAATCGAATGCTTTTTAATTCTTCCATCTTATGAGTTATAACATAGAACTATGTATCTGTTCATCAACGAATCGTGTATGTACTTCTAAACAGTATATTATATTAATAAGCCACAAAAACGACAAAGAAACATTTCCTTTTGATTTACAATCCAAAGTTCAACTAATAATTTTGTATCTGCTAATAATCCAATAAAATGTTGCCGACCCCACTCAAAAATATTTACTATCAGTATCAGGGATCGTAAACCGCTGGTCGTGTCCAACCCCTGGTTTTATTATACCCGTTTGACCTCCTATCAATAACTTTTTAGGAACATTTCCAATACTTTGCTTTCTTGGTCTTTTCAATTATTTGTTTATTTACGATTTGTAAACTTGGTACAGGCACTTTTGAGTTCTATTCCCGGTAAATTATATCATAAATTGGTATTGGTTTATAATGCTAAGTCTGAAATAATATGTTGAAAAATATGAACATTGCTCTAACATATGATTATTAACAGAAATATTGAAGTGATTACTAAAAATAATAACCTAAATCTTGTGTTACTTAGTGATGATATAATTAAGTATATTATTATTCTAGATATTCATATATGTACATACAAAATAACCATGACTAAGGGACAAATATTTGTGACAAAAATAGTAGATTACATGCCAAGGCCGTTTCAGTGGGAAATGTCTGAGAGGACTTGTAATTGGAGGCCGAGGCGAAGCCGAGGCCGACAAACAAGTGATCCGAGGCTTTCCCATTATGTATACTATTTTTCTGCTCAAATGAGCCAGTAGGCAGCAACTTTGTTTAGCGCAGCGGCCGGAAATGTGCCGGCCGGAGGGCAGACAAAGAAAACTATCCATCACTTTCTATCGATTTAAATAGAACACCTTTAGAATCACAAGCGTCCATATACTACATCATCGGTACTACTAGCTTCCATAAAAAATCATAACGAATTCGACCTTCTACAAAAAGGGGCCAAAGAAAGGCCCAGCGGGACTCCGTTTTTATCGCAAACCATGGGTATCGTTATATCAATATTTAAGGAGGGTAAAGGCGTAAGCATAACTTTTCTCATACTATCTTGCAAATTTTATACTGGCGAGATTGCGCCCGAGAACGGTATAACTCAAGAAGTTGCAGATATATTTCTGAATAGACTTACGTAAGCCCAACAATAGGCAGAATTATAACTAACGTGAGACTCAAACATATTTGATATTTATTTTGTTGTAGTTTTTTCAAATTTTCCCGAGAATTCCATACATTTTTTTTGTCTTCCACTGACTTTCGGTCGAAGAAATGTATGAAAAATAGTAACTCAATGGATTTTTTTTTGGAAACTTTTTTATTTCTATCAGGATCGAAAGAGCTCGCGATTCTGAGTAGAAAAAATGTAAAAAGTCCAAATTTGGAAAATTAAAATCCGCCCATTTAAATATTTATCAAACGGGTCAGACACGTAATTTAAGTTGATAATTGCTAAAACCAAAGCTCGAAGTGTTAGAATTGCTAAAAACAATGCCAAAATTGCTGACGAGCATTTTCGATAACACATCACAGTTTGAAAGCTAAGTGAAAGTTGAAGCAAGTTAGCCAACCATTTTAACATTTTAATTAAATTTGAACCTATGTGACAGTTCATAAACGCACAACAATAAAGATCATCATCATCATCATGTCACCCGAAAGACGTCCACTGCTGAGCATAGGCCTCCCCTAAAGATTGCCACAATGACCGATCCTGTGCCACCCGCATCCAGCGGACTCCTGTGACCGTTACCAGGTCATCAGATGCTCTTCTATGATACGATGATTTTTCTTCCATTATTAGGATTTACGAGTAAAAGCGAATATGCTCGGCATTTGCACTTACACGGCTAAGATACGAACAGCAGCAAGTAGCTTATCATTAAAGTCCATGTACTAAAACGCATTCTTATAGGTATATGATATATTAAACTAAGTAGATTTAATTGCTATGTGCGTTAAATGATAAAATTTATTTTTACCACAATCTCAATTTGTTGGTCACGTCTGTTTTCTGTGGATTTAAGTATCATATATTATTCCTTATAAGAATATATTTCAGTTTATTCAAAGAAAATAATAACTACTTAAGAATCATATTAACTACAAACGCGTCAATTCCTTATAATACAGTTTTTTTAATAAAAACTATTATAATAACTATAATATTTAATACAAGCCACAAATCTTTATTCTATACCAAATTATTCTTTAAATTATATCAAATTTTTCAACTAAATGCGACATCTATTCACCTAAACATCTGTTCTCAAGAATAGTAAATCTGAAAAAGTGCCTTTGTTTGTACTAGCTCTGGAATTGGAACTGAAAAAGACATAGATATCCTAGATAGAGTTTGTTCGGAAAATGTGGCACGAGAGATGTGAAGACGAGCCTCGATGTTAGACGCCTTTAGTTTCCGCACAGACTCTAGCCAAGAAACTAGAAGAATCCCGAAGAATGCTTTTACCCGTAAATAGTCCGTGCTCAGATATTTATGGAGTGGAACATGAGATCTTGACTTTGTGTGGTTCTTTTAGTTTCTTTTTATCATCTATCAATGGGCTGGCATCGTGAGTTTAACAAAGTCTTTCTTTCTGTGTGCTTACCAAGAGTTGCCGCCGCGTCATTTACTGTCAATCCGTCCTGCTCGTACTCGCATATTACTGCGAGACGGATAGAAAGTAACACTCGTTACTAGGTACTACTGGGTTTTAAGCTTGTCATTTCGTTTTATGCTTTACTGAGTGGTTGAAGTTATACGTTTATTTGTCACCACCCCAACTCTATCCGTGGCTGTCGTGAGAATCGACTAAGGGATTGATGTGTCACTGACCACTTATTTATGATGGACAGCAGTGTCATCATTGAGGATACACCATTGCAATCGGTAATCCGCTTGCCCAGAACAAGAAACATGTTATTTTCGTACAATTTGTATGGGAATTTCAATTCTTGCTTTGCGGCTTTTCTAGCCGATTTTTTTTGTCTCATACAAGCTGTTGATTCTGATCAGGAACGGGATAGATTGGCATAAAAAACAAGTTTGTTAAAGATGACAATTTCTCACACCCCGACGTTTTTCCTAAAACTTGTACGTACGCATATATTCATTAATTTAAAATTGAGGGAAGATCTTCTCAGACCATTTCACGTAGCTACTCTGAATCTTGTAGCTGCCCTCACTGACTCAAAAATAATTTCTACATTTTGAAACTGTGGGAGCGCCATTGGATCAAAGGAAAGCCTTCGCAGGAAAGAAAACAGAGCTCAATGACAGTAGTCCTAAAAAAACTATCGAAGCCTTAAAAAGCCAATTCCCTAAGTCTGAGAACACGGTCAATTTTAAAACTATTCCGTTGAATCAACTTGCGAAGACGAGTTTAGTGATGGGCTACTGTTTTTAACTTTCTTCCAAAATGAGGTTCTCAATTTGAATGTTTTTTTTTGTATGTGGGTAAATTGCGTGCTTAATGTCACTCATTGCTACAGTTACGTTTTCCTGGGTTCATTAAAATCACAGTTCAAAAGCATTATTTACAAAACTGCTGGTCGTAGGCCTCTCTTCTAATACGCCAATCATCTCGGTCCTGAGCCAGTCTGAGCTAATCTAAAGTAATGTTTCATACAAAGTTTTTGAGAAATGCTCAGGTATATTTAGACATAAAATGAGCACCTTTTTAACAGCCAAACTATTTGAAAGAATAATCATCAATTAAATAAAAAATCGATTTTACCAAGATCCCATAATCAAACCCCAACTTGGTGCCAACGGGACCATTTCGCGGTCATACCCGTTTGTTTAAAAAAAAATCCAATTAACTATGCGTATAGACGCATTAGAAGGGTAAATGCCTATAATCGCCACGCTGGGCAAGCGGATTGGCGATCTCAGTAATGTGTCCACATGTCGCAGCTTTAAAAATAAACCGTCATAACTCAAAAAACGTGAATTTTGGGAAATCGAGTTTAAAGTTTGAGAAATTGGTCAATTTATTGTATTTGTTACTACATTGTGTTAATGTGTTATAGTATTATATTAATTGCGTTGTTCATAGTGTCTACTTGGATATTACGTTCAAACTAAAACGAAATCAGTGTGATAAATATAATAAATTGAGCTTAGAAAAAACCCTTGCCGAAATATGCCGTTTTATGATAAAATATTTTTTTAAATATGATTAATATAATGGCATAAATCAAAAAAATCGACGGTTGTTACTGTTAAAACGAAATAATCTGAAATGAATCATTTAGTTCCAATAAATATTTTGTCATAAAACGTGTTAACTTCGAATTTACCTTTTTTTTAATACAAACTCTAAAATAACTTTTACTAATTTTTAATACAGTAAGGCGATAAATCGAAATGTCTCTCATCATGAGCATCCTTCCTATTCATGTATCGGATCATAATTGAAGTTAGCCTCTTTAGCACAACTTGAATCGCGTGATTTGAACGCAGCAACTCATGCCATCTCCCTCATTAACGCTATTTTGACGGGTCTGAGAAAGAGACCGGGTAAAGCTATCGAAAATATTGCGTTTTAGTACATTAACTCAATTTTTGACAATTTTGAGTTATGACGGTTTATTATTAAAGCTGCGATGTGTATATGATGCCGTTGCTGCCCATCATCAATCTTGTAGAATGGTCAGTGACGCTTCAATCCCTTAGTCGACTCTTACGACACCCGCAGGAGGAGTTGGGGTGATGACAAATGTATTCTTACTGTAGTCACCACACAGACAAAAACATACATTCCAGTATTATACTGAAAATTATTTTTATTTACGTTTTCCTCACTTACATCGACAATGGGACATCACTAGAACATTGTCTTTGACGTAGAACTTCTGCAAAATAGTCGGCAGTTAGTTTGAACTGGAAGAGTTCATCTTTGTCTACATTGAGAGAAGGTTTTTTGTAACTTCATTTTATACGTGAATTCACATGACTAGGTTTTGTAGGAGACTTTACAAATTATATAGTACATTATGACACAAGTGCAATAAACATGAAATTCAAAAGGAGTGGTGATGTTTTAAAACACGATATTTGGTCTCTGGTATTACAAGTAATATTGTCCACTATGATGATGCTGCTGCCCATTATTAATTTGATAAACGAATGGTCAGTGAATCTTCTTGGATTGACTTTTTAGTGTCCTTAAACAGTCCAGAACTAAACCTTCTATTTTGCCGTATCAAGACAAATTTTCTGAAAATTCACAGTTATATTTATCGAAACTTTTATCTTCTTGTTTACCAGCCTTCGTGGCCTAGTTGGCGTAATCCCACCGAAAGCATTATTTTTGTATTTATTTATCACAAATATTTGTTTCTTGGTCGTGGCTGTCTATTTATTTAAGTATCTATCGATTAATACATGTAGTCTCTTGGTACCCACATCATACGCCTTTGACTGAGCCTACCGTGGAACTAGGTTGATTTGTGTAAGATGTCCCAAGATATTTATTTACGACCAAAATTCTATAGTTCAGGGTTTTCAATAACCCTTCTTATTTCGTCAAAACCGCTCCTTTCAACCCGTGGCATCAGCTAATGATGCTGTCCGTCGCAGGCAGATGCGGGTTAACATGAGTAATCATTTTTAACAATCATTTTCATTTTTCATCTCAAAACAGCTCATTATTGTTTCCAACAAAATATCTCATTAGTATCAACTTAGTATGTGCGACCTTATTCTAAATTTGAATTTATACTTGTTAGTTTTAGTTAAGACGCATCTATACGTAAGAGTGAGTCGCGAGTATTTGTAGCTCTTTCTTGTGTATAGTAACTTGTAGGGACTGACTTTTTGAACTTTTTCTCAGGGACAGAAACGATCGCCCAACCACAAAAATTCCGTAATCATTTCGACGAAATTGTTAAAATAATTTCCGAGATCAGCGATGTAAGATATCCCTGAAAGAAATAAGTTCACCTTTGTTGTATCAAATTGTTTTTGTCTCTGTTTCTTGTATTTCAACTCGCTTACGTCGACCAGTGTTATAACACCGATTTATTTTACTTTTTTTTTGGATAATTGTAGTGTTTTATTGACAATTAATCACATTATCGTAAAAAATCCGGGGGTCCCATTTTTTGGTTTCAAGCTTATCTGAGTTAAATAAGACAATAACAGCAATTATGGTTTATTTAAATGTGACAGTTTTTTCATTTTCATGAAAAAAAAGTTGTATTGTAAAGAGTAACACCAAATATTGAGACTGCTTCCATAGTTATTCGAGATACTGTTTTTGAAGCTGGAGGTTCCGGGTTCTAATCTCAGTTGATTCATATAATTCTGTATTCGTCGTTCAGTACCCAACGCAAGCCTTATTTTTGAGTTTACCTGGGACTAAGTTGATTTGTGTAAGATTGTTCTGATATTTATTTTGTCAGCCTCCGTAGCCTAGTTAGTAGTGACCCTGCCTACGAAGCTAGAGGTTCCGGGTTCGAACACCGGCGAGAGCATTATTTGTGTATTTATTTATCACAAATATTTGTTCCTTGGTCATGACTGTCTATGTATTTAAGTATCTAAATGTAAATATCTATGTATATATCGTCGCCTAGTACCCACATCACAAGCCTTATGAGCTTACCGTGGGACTAGGTCGATTTGTATAAGATGTCCTAAGATATTTATTTATTTATTTTATCATTGACTCTACCTGCCTATTAATTTTTATGAGAATTGCACTTTTAATAAAGTTAGAATAAAATTACCTGTCTTTCAACAGTCATTCACCTCCAAATTGCCTTAAAAGTAGCTCTTACGTCATTGTCTTAAGGTACATGTGACAAATAGTGGTGTGAAAAGCAACGTTATTAGAAACAATGAGTAACGGTCCATGAGAACTAAATATAGGGGTTTTATTGTTATGGGTTAGAAAAACCATTTTAAGCATGAGATTCGACGGTCTAGCACATTATATCACGCAAGAATTAAGCTATTACTCCATATTTCAATCCCTTAGTCGACTCTTACTACACCCACGGGAAGAGTTTGGGGTGGTGATAAATGTTGATTATTGATTGAAGTGAAGAAATGTTGATTAAAGTGTCATTATCGAAAGATTGATGATGGGCAGCAGCGGCATCATAATGGACACATTACTTCAATCGCCAACCTGCTTGCCAAGCGTAGCGATTATGGGTAATATTTACCTCGTATTGCTTTTATTGCTTTTAATATGTCCATGTACATTGTACATAGGGACTGGCCTTTGTTCAGCAGTGGACTGATATGTTAAGGCTAACGATGATAGCGTCGGGGATACTTATATGCCATACCATACCGTTAAAATCACTGTTATTCTAAAATAACGAAATCCGGAATACCGTTATTGTAAAATTATTTTACGACATGACTCGTCAAATTCACGATATGTTATTATGTTTGTAACGCAGGTCACATTTATACTGGTTTTATCGAGGTAAATACACTCATAACAATTGTAATAAAAGCCTAGTACAATAGTTCATTCAGTGTGGGAGACATTTAATTGAGATGGGTTCAGATGGGTTACGGTAACCTATAAAGTGCTGGGTGTAGAAGCGTAAAGTTATGTTATTAGTAACCGTTATTTTATTTGTGATTTTAGACTTTCGTGAAATATTAATAACTATAAATATAATTAAACGGTTAGCTATAAATATAATTAAAGGTGTACCAAACGAGCATTCGCTCATTCTATCCCCCATTCTACGATATCAACGAATTTCGACGAATCACGTTTTGTGTAACGAACGAATTTCGTAGAGTGGGGGATAGAATGAGCGAATGCTCGTTTGGTCTAAATGCCCCTTAAAATATTATCAGTTACACATAAATACAAACGATAAAAGCCTTTTTATAAAGGACCATGCGTCAAAATGGACCCAGAGCCAACAGACTAGAGAGTTTGGGCTATTAAATAGGTCTGTAAATCCACTTCATTTAATTATATGGGTACATCGAATTCCATCGCAGAACTGAGATATTCATATTTTCATTCAGAGTAAAATACGAATTAGAAAGAATCTGTGGCTAGGGTATTTGGGCCAAAGTTCTTTTAGTTGTCTTAATTTGTGTCCCTAAAAAACGTGATGCAGTGGTGATTTTTGAATGAAATGATGTTTTGTTTTCAATTTCTGATGTATAGATTAAAATCTAGCGTGAAAAAG
Organism: Thaumatotibia leucotreta; assembly: GCA_025490895.1. Classification (NCBI taxonomy): domain Eukaryota; kingdom Metazoa; phylum Arthropoda; class Insecta; order Lepidoptera; family Tortricidae; genus Thaumatotibia; species Thaumatotibia leucotreta. Next base: position 39,027 of record JALPQI010006498.1, read on the forward strand.
AAAACATTTTGGAGGGTAGGCAACATTCTGTATATCTATGTTCTGAATCCAACTTGGTGCGTATAGAACAAAATGAAGTATATTTGTGGATTTTTTAATGACCTGACTCTCAGCTGTGTTGGGGTCCAAGCTCCATACTAAGTTGCTCATGGTCGTTTGGGCATTTTATCTGTTGAAGAAAATAAAGTTAAGTCGACTTTTTGTGTCAGGGATTTATCTTGGACATCCTAATGATGCAAATAGGTTTCACTTAGCCAAATTTTTAACCCATAATTTTGTACATATTTATTAACACTTTGTGTGAGATTGCTAAGGATTAGTAGGTACAATTGATTTTGAATTCAAATTATGAATTGATTTGAGTTCGATGCCTAATTGTACAGATCCTTATCAAAGACAGGCGAAGGATTTACTTTTCTAAACTCTTTTATATAAATATTTTCCAAATTTAATTCATATTCGATTGTAGTTTTGAAAATAAATATATTATTAAATGATTTTCGATTATTTACGTTTACATTTTATTTATCTTTACGTTCCTTGTTCCAAATAATAAATAGTTACAAAGTAAAATTCCCTTTTCCTTTAAATATCCAACCGATTAATTAAATGCTACTACACACTATGAACTACACAGTTCAAACTCACAAACTATCAATTTCAGCTCCAACGAACGCGTACGCAAAAAACAAAAATACCCGAACGTTCTGCAGCAGAATTTGGTTGAGCGACTCCAGTACAAAGAGTAAATAAATTATATTTGATGCCAGCTATGCATGGATTTTTCGAATTGTCCGATACCCGGATATTTTATATTGGTTTGACTTCTTGGGTCTAGTGCGTGGAGATAAAACTCTGCTTCTATTTTATTTGGACTGGGAGAGTTACACCGAATCGATATCGCTATATTAAACTCGTTTGATTATCATTAATCAACTACTACGATAATCTTCTCTACACAAAGGTTGTTTGGAAGAGATTGCTCTTTAGCGATAAGACCGCCTTTTGTTTACCTCTTTCAAACATTAACAGTATTACTACGATAATTGAATTTAAAGTTTCGTAAGATAATGTAACTATAATTTTAATTAAACGGTTAAACTCACGTGTATTTAGTCGCACAACATGTTTTGGAGAGCCTCCATTATCAAGCGAGCCACAAAGCATGAACGCAGGCTCTGTGCTTGATAATGGAGACCTAGGTCACCGAAACATGTCGCGCGTAGTGACTAAATACACGTAAGTTTAACCGTTTCATTTGATTTACAGGTATTTCTACGATAGCTTATTATTTATTCTTATACATTTTTTTCTTTGATTTTATTAGTTATTTTTCTTATTGATCTTGCAAAAATAATCTGCGTATATAATTAAATCATGTTCTGAAAACGCTCTAAGAGCTTTTTTATAAACTTTTAACCAATGCCAGAATAGGGTTATACCTTCACAAAATAGTACTAGTCGTGCTGGACTAAAACAATAATTTAAAAAACCGAAGGGTAAATCCAGAATTCTGTAACATCAGTTTCTTTTGTATTAATATTAATCAAGTAAATTCATAAAAACTAGCATTTACCGTCCGCCGCGCCCTTAATGGGTGAATATCTGAGCATTTTAACCACTTAATTTTGATGGTGTCATTTTTGTCGAAGTTTCTATTCGTTACAATGGTACTTCGTCATTTGAAGGAGGCACGGTACGATATACAAATGACGAAGTTTAACCCTTAATAAGGCACCAGTCACACCTAAATTTCATTGGCTTTGACACATATTCAGTGACAGAATAAGATTCAAAATGAGGTGGTAAATATATTACCATTGCCTTTTTAAGGGACAACATTGATTTACAAAGTTCGGCAAAAACTATGTCACCAAAATTAGGCGGTTGAAACGCTCAGATATTCACCCTAATACATAATGTACTATAGAATCCATCCTTGAAGTAAACAAGAGCGTCTGCAAAACCTGCCAGTTAACACAATATTCCAGAATACGATGTTGTAAAGGAAGACATTAAGACAGCCCGGAATTTCCCCAAAGATCTTGACAACGTCACTGCGGGCGACATCTAGTGAGAATGTGGGGCAAACTATGTCAAGTACACTGAGATAATGTAATTTGCACGTAAAATATAAGTGTTCTGGCGTTTAGGAAGACGGTTTTGGATGTTGAACTGATGTTTTACGTCAAAAATACTCTGTAGCCTAGTTGGTATTGACTGCCTACGATGCTGGAGATTCTAGTTTCGAATCCCGGCGTGGGCATTATTTGTGTATCTATTATAGAATTATAACCTAACGTTGGCCAACGGAGCAGAGGCAGACCAAAGAGGAAATGGCGGGACGACATGGATGCGTACGACGTGAGGTGGAGGGAACTGGCCATGGATAGGGACGATTAGAGGAAGAGAGAGGAGGCTTTTGCCCAGCAGTGGGACACCAAATAGGCTATAAAAAAAACCTAACGTAAGACTCAAATATATTTAAATATTTATCAAACGGGTTACTCACGTAATTTAAGTCGATAGATGAATGAGGGTAGTTCTCCTTCGCCGCCCCCGCCAGCGCTGCCCGCGGCCAGCACCCTCTCTAGCAGAGCGCAAGCCCGCAGTACACGTCGGGCTTTGGTCGCGGGTACTCCATGATGAGGACCCTCTAGATCAAAACATGTCGAGCAATCATCGACTTAAATTACGTGAGTAACCGGTATGATAAATATTTAAATATATTTAGTACATTTTATAATTTTGATGTGTATCAGGATTTAAGTGTGTTTGTTGCTAGGCTTATAAAGGTCATGTGTCGTCGATACCTATATGTTTTGCCTGAACACTGAACGCGCCAGACCGATACGTCAATTAGACTATTTATCAGAAAATGCGATGCTCTGGGTATCGAGTATCTCCGCCGTCAACATGTCGATATAAACAGATAAATCTCGCTTGATATTCATTAAATCTCTATTTTGTAGACACATTATTACCTTAAATAGCTGGTTTATTTATCACAAAAGTATTTAGTAGTAGTAGTAGTAGTAAAACACTTTATTGTACAAATAAATATAGAAAAGTACACAAAACATGCAAGGGATCTCTTCCAGCTAACCTTTGAGTAGTTGAGAGAATAAGAACAGTGCTAGGCAGACGAACTGTACAAAATTTTAAGGATTACAGTGAAAATAACTGAATATAATTATAAATTTTATAATTATATATAAAAAAAAAACTATTGTTTTTATCTAACTCTTACCTACTATACTATTTACTTCTTATTAAGTAATCAACGAGCTATGGAGAGGGCTCGGAGTTTCTCTGCGTGATCGAATCAGAAATGAGGAGATCCGTAGGCGAACTAAAGTTACTGACATAGCACTCCGGATTAGCAAGCTAAAGTGGCAATGGACAGGCCACATTGCACGCAGAGCAGATCGTCGATGGGGTCGAAAAGTGCCCGAGTGGAGACCACGGCTAGGCAAACGCAGCGTGGGACGTCCACCCACAAGATGGACAGACGACCTTATGAAGGTCGCCGGGACACGATGCAGATCGCATCTAACCGGTACTCGTGGAGGTCCAGAGGGGAGGCCTATGTTCGGCAGTGAACGTCTTCTGGCTGAGATGATGATGATGATGAAGTAATTTTTAGGGTTCCGTTGTAAACTGGAAACAGTCGTACTTACTAATTGGGCGGTTAGTACTACAAACTAGCATTTTTCTGACTCACGTCATAGAAGTTTATTTCGGGCTTCTCTCTAGTAAAGGGGGGATGACTTTTTTATTTTGCTGTAATCACTTCACTTACCCCCTTATTCATAAATAGCAAGCCGCTAATAATTGTTTGTCTCTCTTGCTCTTATTGACACATTTTTAAAACCGAAAGGAGCAAACAATTATTAGCGGCTTGTTAAGTTAGCAGACGTTTATGAATAAGGGGGATAGTGTGGAGTATTTTTGAATCGGTCTTTACAAAAAAGTAAGGTTCTTAAAGGATGATTTTTTTGTAAAGTCAATATTTTCTGAGATAATTGCTCTAGAATAAAAAAAATGTCTCCCCCTCTAACTTCTGATCCATGGGTCCAACACATTCAAAACATGAATAGTGGGCTTATGAAATATTTTAAAATAAAATTAATTCGAACATAATCGGCTCAAACGTTTTTTAAAAACTACGGAACTACACTGCATGGCCCGACATGCTCTTGGCCGGTTTTTGTAGTAACAAAAGTATTACTTTGTCGCTTTATAACCTTTTTCTTGGCAAAATTAAAAAAAAAAATGCGTTCTAGCCTCGCCCTTGTGTAAAGCAAAAAATGATTTCTAAAATAAATCCAAAAACTTTGTGGAAAAATATGTCTTATTATATATGCTACATTGCTAAGAAAATGGTTAAAGATACGCTGACGATAAAAGTTTCTAAGGGCTATAACTACAATTCTTAAACTTCTACGTACTATTAACATGTTACTGAAGATTTCCCTAAAGATTCAAGCCAAGATACAGAACTGCTTATACATTCTTTACTAGCGACATCTATGTGTGGAATTGCGAAACGTAACGACTTGTTCGTTCTTAGTACTTTGGTATGCAATATTTACTTAGTTGAACTTTTACAAAATTTGTCGGGACAAATAGGTCGACGGAAAAAAAAAATTAAAGGCTGTTAATGGAAACAAAATTTAACGTCATAACTTTTGTACAAAGAATTCAAATTTTAAGGTGCATTCAGACCAAAAGAGCATTCGCTGTTCTATCCCCCGCTCTACGAAATCAACCAATCACGTTTTGTGTAACGATCGAATTTCGTAGAGTGGGAGGTTAGAATAGCGAATGTTCGCTTGGTCTGAACGCACCTTAAGGTGCGTTTAAACATAAAGAGCATTCGCTGTTCTAGCGCCCGTTCTAAGAAATCAACCAATCACGTTTTGTGTACCGATCGAATTTCGTAGAGTGGGAGGTTAGAACAGCGAATGCTCTTTTAGTTTAACCGCACCTTTAGAGGACAGTTGAGTTCATAAATATGTGTTCAAATGTTTACTTAATGTATTGGGGTAAGGTGTACAATTGTATACATATTTATGAACTCAGTAGAGTATAATAATGTATACAATAGTAGTTTATGTACAGTAGTACATAACAACTTTTGGTATTTAACAAGGGTGACGATACACATTTTCAATGAGCGATCAAGAATACGATCTTTGAAATATGCCCCCTTTCACTACTGCCAAAGATTGTTGTACAAAGTGTACGACATATTTTGTATGACTAACTTTGTGATTTTTCTTTTTATTAAGGTCTTAACTATGTACAATTTTTTACAATCCACAATGGTCGTCATTGTTCGCAATAATATGGATATGACTCAAAAGTCGATACATTTAAAAAAAATAATCGTTTCTTGAATGTTACAAAATATTTGATACCGGTAAGTAGGAAAATTCGTGTAAACGGTCACCTGAAGACTTCGAAATTAAATAATTATCAAGAAATAATTTGATAGATTATGGCGTCCATTATTATAACGAACAATGGCGACTATTTGTCTGATTGAGATCTGAGAAAAGGGTTAAAGTTAAAACTACTAATTTTTACTAATAAATGAAGGTCCTATTCGTGTACATTTGTATTTTTCTTTAATTATATAATTATATGTTTTTTTACAGGTAAGTCAACATTGCAAAATAGCACCGAATGTATGTAAGTTATTAACCCTTAGGTGCATACAGTATCATAAATGATACGACTGAAATGACACATGTCGAAATAAGTAATCAATTGCGACTGACACACTGAGCAACAGAGTTCTAATTGGCATCGATTGTTTACATAAGTCATTTCAGAATTAAAATGTGTGATACCATATGCACCTAAGGGTTAAAATATTGTTCGATTATGTAGGTACCTACTTCTAATGTCTTGCACTCGGTAACTCATCATTTACCGTGTTTTTATATTTCCGTTATATTTAACAGGCTGCCTGATACGTTAATTTTTTGTTATATCGCTTTTTTGTAAAATTATAAAAAATGCAATGATATTATTAATTGTATTATGCGATCCATTATGTAAATTGCGAGCTTATGAGAATAATATCGAATAAGATATTTATTATAACAAAACCCGAAATTAAATGTACCTGGGATTGGATACCGGTATTTTATCCGATGTGGTTAATTACATAAAATACCTATTGAGTACTAACGTACCTAAGTAAATAGTATAAAACATTTTTAAGGGTATTTCGAGGTTTTTTAAAAATCGGTTTCGATCCCAGTACGTAGCACATGATTGGTATGTCAGTTTGTCACCGCGAGATAGATTTTCCATCTTTTACTAACTATATGAATAAAAGAGGGATGGATACTATGGATAGTCCATCTCGGGGAGACATATTGTCGCACTAATCCTGTGCTAAGCTTACTGAAACGTACATACAATGGTAATTATAACGAACTAATCCAATACAACATACGTACTCATAACGGAAACATTAAACCTACAAAAATACATTAACCGTTTTATTCCCAAAAGAACAAAGGCAACAAATCTCATCCATCTCTTTCTGTTTATACTCAATCTCGATTTGTCTCTGTTGCGTTTCGTTTCAGATACTCCACGTTTGGATATCTGCCGATTTTTAACGGGGAAAACGTATTTGTTTCCGTTAGAAAATGTATTCCGATTTTAGAATAAAAGACTTGTGTCTGTATTAGGTGACGATAAATTTAATAAATAAACATGATATATGTGGATATTATGTACATAATAATATATTTTTATTAGACATCATCATCATATTAGCTGAAAGGCGTCCACTGCTGAACTGGGAAGAGGCAGCGTGGGTCCCCCACAAGGTGGACTGATGACCTGGCCCCTATATCACCATTACAAGTGTGACGATTGTAAAATATCACTGTTACTGACGTCACAGGCCTCCGGCTACCGCTTACTATCGGAACGTTCATGTGCTTGTTTGCTACCAATATAAAATTATGACTAATAACGTTAGCGTCGTTAATAAATTACTATTTATTTTCCGAAACCCGTGACAATTGTCGCAAGGTTTAGTACAATTTTCATTAAAATTTTGTCGATGTCGTGTATACTGTGACAATTGTAATTTTGCTTGGCAAAAAAGGAATTATTTGCCGCTGATTACTCATTAAACCTCCTGCACTACATTGTATATTGGTGGCAAACAAACGCACGGCCTTTCCGTTGGTAGGTAAGCGGTAGGTATTGGTACTTTTGATAATCACCAAATTAAAAATCGTTCTCCAAGATCCCATGACCACTTGGCGCCAACTAAGTAACTGTAACTTACATACAAAAACCCTATCGAAGTGAAATCCTCCTCTTTTTTTTTAAGTCTGTCACAAAAAGCATAGATACTTCATTTTGCAAATGTTGAATAGATAGGACACTCGCAATTGGAGTTGTGATTTATTTGAATTCGTCAAAAGTTGCGGGTTTCGAGTGAATTCAAATTCAGAACGCCAGTTACACTTTCTATTGGAGTTACGGTACGTGAAAGCTATATTAATGTATTTGGGTATTTCGTTTCGCTTTTAATGCAAAAGGGCCTGGCCTTATTTATTTTTATCAGTCTGCATAGCCTGGTTGATAGCCCTGCCTTTGGAGCTGAAGGTCAAGGGTTCGTATCCTGGTGTATATATTATTTGTGTAATATTACAAATAATTGCTCCTTGTTCGTGGTTGTCTATTAATTTTTTTTTTCTAAATAAATATTTTGGGACATCTTACGCAAGTCGATTTAGTCCCACGGTAAGCTCTATTAAGGCTTCTGATGTGGGTACCAAGCGACGATATCTGTAACATATTATATACAGGGTGTAAGTCTAATACGGGCGAAGCTCTTAACGGGTGTTAGTTTACGACATAATAAGTACATTCAAATAACTTTTACTTAAAATAAGAGCAACAAAATTGTCCGTACAAAATAATTCGGCGCGCAATGTAGATCAACATATGTACCTACGCGAATTAAACACTCGTTGACAGCTAATTTCAAAAGCAGATGACGTAACTGCCATATCAACAATAACAACATGTTCTTACCTACATTACTGCTCAGATAATCTTGAAAAAATTCTGTGGGGTCATAATTAAGAGTAACTTTAAAAAACCTTGTAATCCATGATTACATTAATGAATCCCATGCCTGGTTTAATTGATCGCCCGTATTAGATTTACACACTGTATAATAGATACTTACAATGACCGCTTACAATGGGCCTCATAAGAAGGCTCAAAGTCACCCAAAGGGCAATGGAGAGGGCTATGCTAGGAGTCTCTCTGCGGGATCGGATTAAAAATGAGATCATCCGCAGCAGAACCAAAATAGCTCTCCGAATCGCTAAACTGAAGTGGCAGTGGGCTAGGCACATTGCGCATAGAACCGATGGCCGTTGGGGCGGGAAGGTTCTTGAGTGGCGGCCACGTACCGGAAGGCGTGGCGTGGGTAGGCCCCCTACAAGGTGGACCGATGACCTGGTGAAGTAGGAGGAGTCCGCTGGATGCGGGTGGCGCAGGACCGGTCATTGTGGCAATCTTTGGGGGAGGCCTATGTTCAGCAGTGGACGTCTTTCGGCTGATATGTTGATGATGATGATGATGATGATGATGATGATGATGATGATGATGATGATGATGATGATGAATAGATACTTAAATACAAAGAGCTCATGGAGAAATAATTTGAAGTCGGTTTTTATATTTCTTAATTCGCTTATCGGTCTCAACCGAGAATCTCACCAGTTCTCTTTTAGTATTTCGATTCTTCCTGAAAATTCAAGGCAAAGCTTTCTTTTCGTTCCACGTCGAAAAGGTCCCCTGGGTGACTGGCGAATGCAGCGAGTCTGAGGACATTAGTCTCTGTCAAATGATAGTTATTTTGATATAAATGTGTTTGGGTTTTCACTGGGGATGTGATTACATGTGTTTGGTTATTAGCTCGTTGGTAACCCAAATACAATGATTATACTTACAAGTGTAAATATGTAGTTTCAGAAACAGTGATATAACAAGGGTTTTTGAAATTCGGTTCATCGCCATCATCTCAGCCATAAGACGTCCACTGCTGAACAAAGGCCTCCCCTTTGGACTTCCAAATGTACCGATTAAATGCGACCTGCATCTAGCGTGTCCCGGCGACCTTCATAAGGTCGTCTGTCCATCTTGTGGGTGGACGTCCTACGCTGCGTTTGCCTAGCCGTGGTCTCCACTCGAGCACTATGTCGAGGAATTCGGTTACCACGACCGAATTACAATGATGGAGAACTGCTAGAACTAATTATTTACAAGAGGTCAATCGTCGAATCCGACTCGGTTGGGCAGCGTTCGGGATGCTACGACACATATTTTCGTCCAATATTTCGCAGTGTTTGAAGACGAAAGTCTTTAATCAGTGTGTGTTGCCAGTGATGACATACGGTACTGAAACGTGGCCGCTTACAATGGGCCTCATAAGAAGGCTCAAAGTCACTCAAAGGGCAATGGAGAGGGCTATGCTAGGAGTCTCTCTGCGTGATCGGATTAAAAATGAGACCAGCAGAACCAAAGTAACCGAAATAACTCTCCAAATCGCTAAACTGAAGTGGCAGTGGGCGGGGCACATTGCGCGTAGAACCGATGGCCGTTGGGGCGGGAAGGTTCTTAAGTGACGGCCATGTACCGGAAGGCGTAGCGTGGGTAGGCCCCCCACAAGGTGGACCGATGACCTGGTGAAGGTCGTAGGAGACCGCTGGATGCGGGTGGCGCAGGACCGGTCATTGTGGCAATCTTTGGGGGAGGCCTATGTTCAGCAGTGGACGTCTTTCGGCTGATATGATGATGATGATGATGTTGTTGCATACAACGTTTTTTCTATCACTACTTAATAACATAAACTGAATTGGTGACGGCTGTAAGAATACATTTGTCACCACCCCAAGTATTTCCGTGGGTGTCGCAAGAGGTGGCTAAGGGATTGAAGTATCATTGACCATTTATTTATCTAAGATTGATGATGCAGCATCATCATAGTGGATACACCACTGCGATCGCCAACCCGCTTGCCCAGCGTGGCGATTATGGGCATTCACCTCTTACTGCGTCCAAACGCTTAGGTAATAGGAGAGACCTTTGTTCAGCAGTGGCCTGTTTATAGGCTGATGATGGTGATGAAATACAAAGCAGAACATTCCTTAAATTGCTGGAACATACGTAAAATTATCCGAGAAATTTCATGAGAATTTTATAGTAAGTTTCCATTGAGAATGTTTCCCTGAGAACTTATAAAAACGCTTCATAAAGAATTATTTTATATCGCAAATAAGTAAACAAGGCAGTAAATATAACTCATAAGGTATGTGTCTAGTACGGTCTAGGCTTGAATAGATTATTTGTTAAATTTAGATTTCAGAGAACATGTCCATCTCCTCGGTACAATGCTAGACATACAGTTGGGTTCAAAACTGCATAAAGAATGAATTCACTCATAAATTGTACATGCAATTCTGAACGCCACCGTACATAATAAAAAACTGTAAGGGTACTGCTAAAATTCTTTTCATCACTTTTCATTTGGGTTTGAAAAAAATAATTAGAAAAACTAAGTTTGATAAAATTGTGAATGAGACAGAATCTAGACCGTATCGTTTTTGTATCAAAATTATGAATTTATTATACAAATGTGACAAATATCATTTAAATTCCTTTGCAATATGCCTCCAACTGCCATAACCAAGAATTGTGCATAAACTGACCGTTAAGATGCGATAGGGTCGTAACTGCGAAAATTCGGAATTTAAAATATTTTACGGCGCACATTGAATTTTATCTGTCTGTAAAATGTGAAGCGAATTTTAACGAAAACTATGTTTACGTTGAAAAGCAAAGTTGTTTAAATGTATGAACAGAATTATTTTACTTTAAGCAAATTTTGTTAAAATGTTTACGAATTGTTCTGACTTTTTCAACTTTTAAAAGCCTTTTTAACCAATATCAATACACTAAACTACTATTAAGATTGACAAAGCCTGTTGCAGATTTCATCTTTGTACCTAATTGTATGTGACGATGCCTATTGTTGATATTCTGTTGTAGCCATATCTGACGAAGCCTGTGTTGCGGATGTTGATTGTGATTTAGATTCTAATTTATGTATTAAATAAATAATGTGTTTTATATCAATACATAATATATATCGTTATCGTTCCCTCGTATTATATATATCGTCGCCTGGTACCCACGCTCCTCCACGAAACTCAGTGTATGTTTTTGCAACCTGAATCATACACTGAGTTTCGTGGAGGAGCTTGGATGGTCGGATTAGGGCTACCTCGCTATCACGCAAAAAAGGCACAATGGATGTCGATTTGCGAAACAAGGCCAGAATAACAAACTAACTAACTACTGTTACCCAGCTATGCTATTCTCTTATTCACACATTCGACGCTGCGTTCGTCAACGAGCTCGACGTCGAGACAGCCTTGTCTAAAATCCTAGCTGTTTTATTTGACATTAGGAATCGAGGCTGTGAGCGAGGTTGTGAGCGAGATTCGTCGCTGTTTTTCGTTAGATAATACGAAGTTCGTACATCAAACGTCAAACTCTCGACGCAGTGTAGTTCCAGCTCACGCCGCATTCGTCGCCTAGCACTAGTGTCGTTTAAAGTACATTAGTGAATACCATTTTTAGGCTCGCCGCTGCCGCAGCGCTGACACAGCGCTGACAGTAAGGCGGTTTCCTTAGTGAATAACACTCCAGAACACAAGCCTTAATTGTGCTTGCCGTGGAACTAGGTCTATTTGTGTAAGATATACCAAGATATTTATTTATTCTGCATGGAATTAGTCGCTTGTTGAATAGGGTCCGAGCATTTTGCAGGGGCTTTCCCTCTAGCACGCTTTCAACGCGGCCCAGTATGATGTCACGTTCGAGAATGTGGTGTGGTGATCACATTATGTACCTAAAAAATTTGAGAACTCTCTCCTGGTTGATTGTTGAGAGTCGTTTGAAGATACTTGGCTCTTTCAGAATAATTCTTATAGAAAATCCTGCATTAGGTACAATAAATAATTGTTAAAATGAAACAAATATGATGTACCTATCTCAGGTATGTCCTTAAGGACCCAGGTCTCTTAAACTGCCACTAAACGGATAAACACCAGTGGATGGGTAGCAGCATCCATTTCATTACACTGCGATAGCCAACCCGCCTACCACGCGTGGCGATTATGGCATATACGTACCCTCTTATTGTGGGAAACTTTATCTAGCGGTGCATGTTTACCGGCTTAAATGATGATGATCCCATGGTGTGTTTAGTTGCAAACATGACAAATCATGTTATCTCGCCAAAGGTCTACTACTGTGTGGCTTAGAAGGATTTTCCTATCGCGTATGTTCCGGTTGTAGAATGGAATTTCTGCCAAGATAATAGACTATAGTATGGAGTTCTTCCAAAACGGAGTTCATACGCTTACACTGCGTCACCATGCACATGCAATTATTTTGGTATTGCAGTTACAATAACTGCTTACCAACAGATGGACCTTGGTATAAAACCAACGTAGCATAAAAAATGTAGTAAAATCTACCATGAAAGTAGTTGATACTTATGAATCGTAACTAAAAGAAAAGGCTTAAGCATTTTAATGGCGAAAGAATATTTCCACTAGAAACTTAAGTATTTTTAATTTTTCCGCAAGTCTTTTGAACGAGTCTTTTCATCTTGTCGGCGCTGTCTTTACTAATTAGCTGTTTAATGATTTTACAGAATTATAAAATATGAAGTTCATATTTTTATTCCGCTTACTTAACTAGCATTTTCGTACACTTTCCTATGATTCAATTCACATGTACCATTATTGTGTTTATTAGCACACATTACGGGTATACATATTAGATGCATAAATGGATGGCCTATTTCTTTAATGAATGCCTTCAAGATCATTATGCCGTGCACGTGCATCCATGCATTTTTGAAGCTATTTACCTACAGTACCTTATTTCAAAATGACACAATGTTCACGATTCAAATTATAGGAGGCTAACTCTCCTAGGTCACAAAGATGATTTTTTTCACAATCAGACACATCCTTTTGTTAGCCTGTGCAGCCTTGTTGGTAGTGACTTTGCCTACGAAGCTGGAGGTTCCGGCTTTGAATCCGGCGAGGGCATTATTTTCCTTGGTCATGGCTGTCTTTGTATTTGAGTATATATGGATCTTTTTATTATATATATCGTTGCCTGGTACTCACATCACAAGCCTTAATTGAGCTAACTGTGCGACTAGGTCAATTTGTGTAAGATGTCCCAAGATATTATTAATTATTATTATCGCAACCGTAAAAAAACTGTTGTTTCATACATTTCGTGAATATAATTAATAACGTATCTTGAATTGAAGTTCATCAAATCTTCCGTCCAATTAAGACATTGGAATCCTTAAGGTTCTCATCAATAAACCCTCAAATACTCCGATTTCCTTTAAACCACTTTGCATCCTGATTGTAATGATTGCGGATCCTTTTTAAAAGGACCAAGAAATCCAAGAGATATAAACTTAATGTACTTGAGTGCTCGATTCTCAAGAGATTCGCGTTCCCATCGCTTCCTGGACATGGCGAGTCGAAGTCTCAGGAGAGTCAAATGCATCAATGTATTTTGTGACATTTGTGAGAAACGCAAAAGAACATAATACTTCATGGTCATGGTACCGTCAAAATGTGAGATCTTTGTCTGGTTTAAAAAACAATGCGTTATCATCAAACTGAACTGATGACATTTGCAATTCCCGTACCCATTATTTGAAACGTCGTTTAAGGGGATACTTGGGCCAGTAATGTAAGTGGTGCTTTGGCGTGATATTATCATAGGAAAAGTCAAATTTTTCAGCCTAACTTTTTTATTTGGATAATTTTGTAGGAATACTACCCGGTGACGGCAGTAAGAATACATTTGTCAACACTCCAACTCTTCCCGTGAGTGTCGTAAGACTCGACTACGGGATTTGAAGTGTCAATGACCATTTATTTATTGAAGATTGATGATAGACAGCAGCATTATCACAGTGGAGTGGACTACCTGCGATCGCCAACCCGCTTGTCTAGTGTGGCTATGGGCATTTACCTCCTTATACATAGTTAATAGGAGACGCCTACGTCCAGCATTGGACTGAAGTAGATAACGCTGTGATACAGGTCAAGACATATTGGTTCATAAATTCGCTTTTTCGTCTATAACAGTATAGAATGTAAGGAAAGGACGGATAAATTGAACAATCACGAAACGACTTGGACTTACAGCGCGTTTTGAGTAACAAGCATTTTCTGTAAAGTCGATTTGTAGTATTATAAAAGGTATCTGTTCGTAGTTTGTAGTAGCGGGTTCAGTGTTTGATAATGGAGAGCTAGGAGTTTAAGACACATTTATCAGTATGCGTACGCATTTTGTTGACAGAAAATGCTCGTTTAATATGAGGCTTTCCGCATGCGTACGCGTTTCATACTATACGGCCAGTTTCAATACACAATGCGTACGCATGCTGATAATATAATGTATTATCAGCATGCGTATTTGTCTTCACCCCTAGGCTTTCCGCATATCCCGCCAAGTTTCTTACCGGTTCTTCTCGGATCAGTGAGTAGGGTTAGAATCGGAAGTAGTTTTAATTTTTATGTGTAACTTAGACCATTCAAAAGCTATCCCAATTTGAATAAAAAATCACTTGACTTTGACTTTGACTATCTTGCGTAGTGACTAAAATAACTTGCAAAACTTAGAACGGTTAGTAATTGCTTTCTTGAAATCTAGTATGTTCTTAAGATCCAGCCTGAAGATAGATGGACGGCCAGGAAAAGTATTAGTTTCCGTTTTTACGGTTCTTTACGCCTGACAATAGAATAAATTATATTTTAGGCCTGAATATGAAATCAGCTCAATCAAAGCTAGTCAAAGTCTCAGTGCAGTATATTGTGGTCATCTTTAAGTCCCATTTTGTTTAAATTGCTATATAAAAAGATACGATCAGGCTTGTATGAACTAAAATTGAATTTACCGAGCAATTTATTTTACCTAACGCTGTCCAGCATTGTCAAAAGTGATCTAATAAAACATAAAAGACCCACTTATCCACATAAAACCTCATACTAGCTTTACCATGACCGCGACAAGAAAATAGAAATACACAGAAATGCAATTCAAAGAACAAGCCATTTTCAATTCGCAGAAAAATGCACTGTTTCTCGAAACTGGCAAATTAGCCTCAAAGAAGTACAAAAGCACCATTGTGCAAAAAGAGCTCAAGTACACAAGCGTTACAATACACTTCTGACGTACAAACGCACAGTGGTACGTTAAGGCCAAAACGTCGGAACAGCTTTCCTTGTACAAACGATTAAGCTTTTTTTTGGATAAGCATGAATCCCTGTAATATTTCATCTTAGATGACGTGGCCATTTCCTGGTTGTCTTTTTTACTGGAATTGAATTAAAATGTCCCTTTTAAGGCGTTTTGA
The DNA here is from genome assembly GCA_025490895.1 of Thaumatotibia leucotreta. Lineage (NCBI taxonomy): Eukaryota > Metazoa > Arthropoda > Insecta > Lepidoptera > Tortricidae > Thaumatotibia > Thaumatotibia leucotreta. Next base: position 54,550 of record JALPQI010006498.1, read on the forward strand.
GTTCCGTGAAGGAATCATTCGTGAAAACGATAACAAAGCGAGAGGATATGAAAATTAAATTTTACAATTTTAACAGAGCTTTTTTTGTAGATTTGGTGTAGAAACTTCGGAAATGTAATGGAATTTTAATTAATCTTGCTCAAAAAATCCATTTGAATTACATTAATAACAAAAGTTTACTTTCATTGACTCAATGGTTTGGTGACAAATTAGAAACACAAACAATAATTATTGTTATGCGACTTAAGTGTAGACATTGATTTAAAGACTAGATTAATCTATTTTGTGCAAGATGCCATACACTATTTTCATTTAATCATTATTTGAATGTTTGAAATGCTAGAAATGTATGTTTCTACTTACCTTTACCAAATCATATTTATTAAATTAGATGGTTGACATTATTGTGGTATAAAACTAGTTCTTCACATATAAAGCAGCGAGTCGACGTTAGTTTGTTATAAAACTTGCTACTTCTCATGAAAAAGTGCACAAAATAATCTTAACAAGCTAACTTATGAGAAAATTCATCCTCGTTATATTTTTCACTTTGAAATTACTCACAGATAACATTATTAACAGCCGTCTGACTCTATTTGAAAGCTATATAAATATAACGTGTTATAAAACTTTTAATCGAAAAAAGCTTTCCAAACTTATAAGGCTTCTAAATGTTTATATTACCATCCCGTCTGAGTATTGATGTCAAGGTGCCCCACATCACCTTCCATTTACATGGGCGGCCAATAAAGTGGAGGGAATTCGATTAAAGTTTATTTACGACTTCCGAACGTGTTTAGATGTTGGGGCGGGGCGACAATGTCGGTGGCGAAAAAAGTATTTTTTGTCCAGAATTGTTGGCGGTGAGCACCATTGGGTTTTATTTGAGCAGAGCGTAAGACGTGTCGGTTTTACGTAAAATGTATGTTTTCATGAATATCTATAAATGGTGCCTTCATTTGTGGCTTCTAAAGAATATTTTTATAAAATTAATTTTATTTTATTTTATTGTTTTATTAACACCATTTGCAAAGGGAGGTTGCAATAATGATTTCTTCAGATTGAACCATAAGTAAGAAACAATTGTAGCAATAATAATTAAATCCTGTTGAAGTAATGAAATCCTGTTGTTCGATCGCCAATCCGCTTGCCCAGGTGTGGCAATTATGGGCATTTACCTCCTAAACGTCCATACGCATAGTTTATAGAAGAGGCATACGTCCAGTAGTGGACTGAGAGAAGCCGATAAAATCTTGTTTTTGATATTGAATCTAATTATGCTACATAATACTTTAATTATGATGGATTCTCAGAAACCAATATTTCCCTCCTTATTAAAGGAAAGTCGCGGTGTTTCTTTTAAGTATGAGGAAAATAAGAAAATTTATGTTTTTATTCGACATTTTCTTAGTACAAAAATGTGCTTATGTAGCGTATTGCAGCGTACTCGTATGTATTTGTGTTTATAAGCTTTTTCCTGTATGAAACACGCAAAAAATAAACATGACATAGAAGTTGTCGTAAATATTTTGAATTTAAACACGTAAGCAGTGAATGGATCGCAAATGCTTTGAAATTACATCACAAATAATGTATCAGGGTGAATCAATTTTTTTCTGTCTGTTATTGTCACCTTATTTTTAACCGTAACCGCAACTATATATTAATCTTGTTATTGGTTACGGTCACCTGATGATCATTAGGTAATATTTTTTTCAATAGTTACGTTTTTGACATACGCTTTTATTTTCAACAGTGCTTTCTGTAGTAAAGCCAAAATTAGATAAACACGCCTTGTTTCGTTCCCTAGTTTTTGTGACCATCTGATTTGAATTTCTGGAAAGATTTTTCACTACACCTGTACATATTTTTTTCATCACAGTTACTGTCTAAGCGCGCCATTGCTTGCATGCGTTGAGGGAGTAATAGAAAGTGAAATTCCCAGGGAGTATTAGAAATGTCCATACTTCATTTAATAATATTTTACCTTAAAACTTATTTTTTTGTCGGCAAGTGTGATGAAAAACATTGTATGCATCACGGTTGGTAAGCGGAATACTAACTCGAGTACGACTACGGCGTCGGGCTTCTAACACTCTCGTTAGTGATTCCGTACTTACCTTCCTTGATGCACAATGTATGGATTACGGACTTAGCAACACACGTTATTATTTAACTAGCTAGTAACATATGCTTCTCATGTCACACACGCGGTCTTAGGCTATGTATAATATTACATAATACATTATGTATCTTATCATTGGACTTATGTAACTGTAGCCTTACCATAACTTTGCAAGTTTCAGTACCGTTCAGTTTTACTCGATACGTAAAGCAGGCCATCGCGCTCGCTCCAATACCTACGTCAGAGCGAGCGAGCGTATCGAGTATATAAAACCTAACGTATCCTTTACTTTCCAACTCATAGTACGGTAACTAGTTCCAATATTCGTGCCTTGAGGACTATAAACAACATCCATTGTCGTAGTGTTTCAGAATAAAATAAATATTCCAATACTGTGTTCCGTAAAAAGGAAATGTATGACAAAGCTTAAAATATTGACGTGTACGACGCGACGGCACGACGGTAAGGTATCATTTTGGGAACGTAGTTAAGTAAGCGTAAAAACACGTGTGAATTATCGTTCGTTTGTTTATTATAAACAATGTTACGGTACTGACACGTGGTCCCTTAGAATGGGCCTCATAAGAAGACTTGAAGTCACCCAAAGGGCAATGGAGAGGGCTATGCTAGGAGTCTCTCTGCGAGATCAGATTTAAAATGAGACCATCCGTAGCAGAACCCAAGTAACCGAAATAGCTCTCCAAATCGCTAAACTGAAGTGGCAGTGGGCGGGGCACATTGCGCGTAGAACCGATGGCCGTTGGGGCGGGAAAGTTCTCGAGTGGCGGCCACGTACCGGAAGGCGCAGCGTGGGTTGGCCCCCACAAGGTGAACTGATGACCTGGTGAAGGTCGCAAGAGTCCGCTGGATGCGGGTGGCACAGGACTGGTCATTGTGGCAATCTTTGGGGAAGGCATATGTTCAGCACTGGACGTCTTTCGGCTGGTATGGTGATGATGATGATGATTAACATTGATAATCAAGTAGGTACGTCAATAATACATACAATATTGATCATTGAACACTCTTACTTCGAATAAAGCAACTGGGGATTGAAGCAATAATCGTCTAAAACATTTCCACCAGCATCCGTTATCCCGACACGTCCCAATTTCTCCAACAAAAAGATAAATGCGTGAGCGATGACTGCGAAAAAATATAAACAGACAGTACCAGGTACTATGTAAATTTATTTTTACCCCTAAACAGTTTGAATAACGTCCCCATCCATCAGCCACGCTGGGCCCGTTACGCCACGAACCAGACAAAAATGTCACACGAAATTATCTCGGAGAAATTCTCAGTCGTCACTGCCACAGATGGGCTTATATTTTACATCTCGAAATAAAAAGAAAACGGTTACACGAGTAATATTTTACCTCTTTATTGTCTCCGGAACTCATATATGAAATTACACGGCGTATAAAAAAGAAATTTGGCCGATATTAAAAAAAAGGTTAAATCGTTTTGCGAAGGATTTAGGTATTTCGTAAGTAGTTCTGTATTCACGTCAGTTCCACCTGTGCCGTGTTTCTTTTAGAAAATCCGCGCGTTAAAATATTTTTCCCTCAGATTTTATTTTGAGTTGGAAATTTCAGGCTTTTAAAATTGATTCGCTAAACGTACCGTTCCAATGCGGGTTTTATTGAACACCCAGTTTTCAAAGCACTACGTGACCACATACTCAATTAGACGTAAGCTGCTTTTAAAGATTAGTTTTAGTTGCCTCATTCAATTTCTTTAGTTTGAAAACATGTCAGAATTACATTTGATGTTTTTGTAATCCAATCTTTTAAATTGATTGTCAGATTAAAGTTTTCAATATTTGTCAAACGAGTACTGATAAATTATTACAAATAATTGATGTATTTGCTGTAACTAAAATTGTATTTAATACTCGTTTGACTGTGGTTTATGATAGACAATTATTACTAGTCTAGACTAGACCCTTCGCTCTAACTTTATTGATTAAATCTGTCAATAGACCTAATTCGTCACAGGACAAGTATTTGTCTCTCATTTGGCAGTTTGTGTATAATTGAATCGGGTTGGCAGACCCTATTATTTCATAAATAAGGGTCTGTAAATCCCTGAGGTGTAATTCGTAACTATTGTTTCTCAAAATATACGCAAACCTGTCAATACTTGTCTAGTGCCAGACGACCAAAAGTTTAATTTAATCATCAGAAATTAAACTTCGCTTACTAATTGTGTTAAACATGTTATAATCCCTTTTGACACATTATGAACTTTAATGTCTCCATCTATTATTATCATTTATAGTTGCAGTTGAAAGCCAGTTTGATTCCTCCTTTGTCTCATTGATATTTATAACTGTTTCTTCACATCGTTCCAACGCGCCATCTCTTGTCTCCGCGGTGTAATTAAAAATAGTTCCAGCTAGTGTGGCCGTCTTTATTACTGAAAGCCTGGCTCCGACCCAAATGGTCAAAATACAATCTGCGGAAAGCTTCACTCCGCAAACTTCTTAGTACCAACTTGCGCTAACACTGGAAATATGATATCCAATTTTCGGCGGAGTGGCGTTCCAAAATCAGATAGCGCGATTTAGAATTTGGTGATTCGGGTCCTTTATTGCTAAGTAGATTTTCGCAATATGACTGGACAATGCTATTGTTTGAATGTAAAGTTTTCAAATGTTACACTCATAACACACATCGTCTGCCTATAATCAGTCCACTTCTGGACCAATGCCTCTGATATTACTTACCTAAGCGTATAGACGCATCTTGGGGGCAATCTTTGGGCCTATGTTCAGCAGTGGACGTCTTTCGGCTGACATGATGATGATGATGATGATAGACGCACTAGGAGGTGATGATCAATTGATCATAATCGCCACGCTGGGTAAGCGGGTTGGCGATCGTAGTACAAACATTGCTTTAAATTGCCGATTTCGATATGTTGTGCTTACAATACAAATCAAATTAAAAAATGTATTGTTTCAAAGTGGTTTTATTTTAAATTTAGGTACAGTTGTATGTAGTACATCGTAACGGCCGGAGCGTTAAAAAATATCTAAACAGCACATTATTGCCATAATGATAGACGCGTGTTCAGATGTTTTTGAGAGCCCGGACATTACGATATATCTGATCGCGAATGGACTCCATACTACTCCATAGTCCGTCCGTCTTTTTAGTTTTGGCAAGTGCTTTGAAATCTGACTATTGTAGTTGCAAGCGTACATAGCCTGTTGTACTAACTGCTTTCGACTAAGCAATCCAGTTAAAGATTTCAGTATATATTTGAATTTCCGTAAGTAATATTCCGGGCTATTTCCTTAATAAATATAACTTGCAATTAGACGCGAGTCTGTTTCAGAACATTAAGCTAATGTTGCTAATAAAAACTAATTATCATTGCAAAATTTTATTAAAACAAATATTTCATATTTTTCACTAATACTATTAAGCTTCACTTTAAAGCACCGTATATTTTTACGAGATTCCATTTTGCAATAAAAATCTCATGCTTACTAACGACCTTATTTTCTTACACGGTTATTTTTTTCCAATCATCAATTATGTCCGGGGCTTACCACGTTGGCACCACTGTGCAGCGTAATGCGAAACATTTGTCAGACGTAGGTTTGGATAAATGCGTTATCGCTGGGGTTACCACAGGGCATAGGTGTTCAGTATAAATTGTGAACAGTGGGTCGTATTGCGGGGATATTGGACAAAACATAGGTTCAGATAAGGTTAGCTTAGGCGTAGGTTTATGTCTTTATTTCTTGTTTTATTTTTCTTGGAAACAGAATGAATGATAATATATAGTATGTTTGTTGCTGAGTCCATATATTATTCTGTTCAAAAAAGGGGTCTCGCTATCTCTAAACTATGGTAACTCCTTACCCAACAGGCCGCGTGCTTATTTACCACCATTGTAGCATAATACAATAGAATAGAATTGCTATTTTATTTTGTTCTAGACACACCGTGTATGCAGGACATTCGTTTTGATTTCATAAAAAATTAACGGAAGCTTATTTAGGTACATTTTTAATATAATAAATATATCAAAGAAAATAGTGTCTTAACTCTTACTGTTACTCAATTATTTAAAAAAATAAGTTTATCTGAACAAGTGTATTGTTATTGTTACATTTATTACATGTGCCGTCAGTTATCTGAAACTAACTCTTGTTATTCTTAAGGTTCTCTCACATTTACCATGTCATTTAATACGTATGAAAAAGATTATTTTTATTCGGCTAAAAGCAATATACTAGTTAGCATCAGTTGACGTATTATTTGACCGACTGCTATCTCACTTATGAACTTTTGTTTTGCGTTTGCACTTACTAAACAATCAGCAGTCGAGCACTTTTATATGTATTGTTAATGACACAAAACAAAAGGTCGTAAGTTAAGATAAGTCTGTCAAGTAATATTTCTCGAACTATACCGAGCCTGTCGAAATTAACGGAAATAATAAAAACACTATAAAAGTAACTTTTATAGTGCCTATAGTCTATGGGACCAACCATGAAAACTTTTTCATACAGATTTGCAATTACGTGATCTCAACATTTTATTTATTTATGAATTATGCTTTGCCAACAGGTACAATATTAAAGCCAATACACACTTTACACTTAGATACAGGGATCATTTTCGAATATTCACCCAATTATAGGCAAACACAACGTACATATATTACTCGTATTACATTTTCAGAACCTATACTATACTACTATCCTTACTGTAATTATAATTTTTAGTTTGTATGACACAAAGAAGTAAAAAAAATACAAAAAGGTAACATTTTGTACAGAAAAGTGTTTTTTTTTCGCGATTACGTCGTCGATCTCATACTATAAAAGTTGCTCAGTATGACATATACACGGTGTGTGCGAGGTTACGAGTGACACATGAAACACCGTGTATGATGAAAAGCCTCAAATGCCAAACCATATACAGGATGATTCAAAAACCTTGACTCGTCTAATCCAGCTTGGTAGCACGCCGAATCACGTTCGGTAAACAGCGGGGTTTTTATTTTGCGTCGCAAACACGCCTAACCAAATAGCTGTTGTTATAATGTTACGTGTGCACAGTGGGCAATTTTGATTTAGCTTTGGACAAAAAAAGTCAGCAATATATATATAAATAAATAAAGATCTAATTTATTGTTGTCAGCCTCCGTAGTTGGTAGTGACCCTGCCTAGGAAGCTGGAGGTTCCGGGTTCGAATCCCGGCGAGGGCATTATTTGTGTATTTATTTATCACAAACATTAGTTCCTTGGTCGTGGCTGTCTATGTATTTAAGTATCTATATGTCTATCTATTATATATGTCGTCGCTTGGTACCCACATCACAAGCCTTAATTGAGCTTATCGTAGGACTATGTCGATTTGTGTAAGATGAATTCAAATTCAATTACTTTACTGTTTTGAAACACATGTCAAAGATATGT
>JALPQI010006499.1:0-52972 GCA_025490895.1 Thaumatotibia leucotreta
AAACGGCATGTAGCGTAATCTGTCAAGCAAAATCCATTGTTATGAAAACATACCTAAATAATCATCTAGCTGGCAGGTAATCACAAGATACAAAGAAAGAACAAGCGTAATATCTTTTCAAATCTATTTACCTATAGTTTATATCGTTTCCGACGTATAAAACATATTTTAAAAGACACCTATTTAAAACCATACACAGTGTATGTGTCTAATTTTGTTTCAATTGTCTTGTCACATCCATTAGACAGCACAACATTGAAATGTTTTAATGTTACTTCCTCTTTAATCGAGTATGCTTTGGTCTGCGCCGAAAATAATTGAATATTTTGTTTTTGTAACTGGTTTCGTGCGAATCATGCATAATAAGACAGGCGTACCTACACCTCATGAATAATGACACTGCTGTACGCATTTTAAGATTGACTCATTACTTAGAATTCCTCGCGATGTTTTTCCTTCATACAGACCTAAAATTTCATATTGTTTACGGGCTATAGGCCAGAGGTTCCAACTAATATTTTGAGTTAAGCTTGGTCGAATGGCTCGATAGTCTCAGCTGTTTTCTTGTTTTTAGATTAATTATGTTTTATGCGGTTTCGGTACACGAAGGCGGAACGTAGTATTTATTGCTATCTTATTTCAGATCCAAGAAATCCTCGAAACGCTGGGTCTCGCGGAACACCACAAGACCATGACATCGAATCTCTCCGGAGGACAGAAGAAGCGTCTGTCCATCGCCCTTGAGTTGGTTAACAACCCGCCTATTATGTTCTTCGACGAACCGACCTCGGGCCTCGACAGTTCTTCCTGCTTCCAGTGCATATCTCTGCTCAAGACGCTGGCGAGTGGAGGAAGAACTATCATATGCACGATCCACCAACCGTCAGCTAGGCTGTTCGAAATGTTTGATCATCTGTACACGCTGGCCGACGGACAGTGCGTGTATCAGGGTAGCACTGGGAAATTAGGTACGTAAATGGTCCTTTTAACTGGTTAAAGTGGTTAAGTGGTCATAATATGCAAACGAGACATCATTATTCCTCGTATTATTACGCATGATCCGTCTGACTCAATCGATTTGTGGTCTATTAAATACTTTAATATGTTGTCATGTTGCATTTCTATTGTTTTGTTTGTCGTACCGAAACTACACGAGTTTCTCACAAAAGTTAATAATATGCGGACTCAGGCTTACAGGTACATAATGTACATATCTACAGAAATCATCTTGTTACAAGTTTTTGGCGAGTAGGTATATGTTAGTACATATATTATATTGTTTTGATTGACGACAAACGAACTAAAGAGAATTTTGGGATACCTTCATAACAATACAATCATACAAAGGAAGGAAATACTTCTCAGGCAGTGGCGTAGGGATAGAACCGGCGTAGATTATTTATTTTGTCTCTTGTCTTCATTCTGAAAATATTTGTAATGAGTAACTAGCTTAATTAGCAAATTTTGTATGTACATCCACCCTTAAAATTTATTGTCTGTGGTTTAGTAATTTTTCTTTGGTGGGTAGTTTTGTACTTATCTTTCTTATTTTGATGGAGGTAGATCTATCAAATTTCCTCCATTTTCAGTCATCCGCAGACCACGAACCCTGTAAAGTGTTCGAAACGTCGGAATGAAGTTAAAATTAGTTAATATACGCGAGTTTATCCGTTTTCATAGTTTTATTTCTTGAGTAATCCTCGCGGTAACCGAAGAAAATATTACGAACTAAAGAGTTTTTTTATTTAGGAATGTGACACATGAATAAGCACGTCACTATATTGATATGTACTCTATCATTCAATGTTTTAATTAAATATGAGTAAACATTATTCTCGTTTCTATTCCAGTGTCATGGCTGGGCAGCCTGGGACTGCAGTGTCCATCGTACCACAACCCGGCGTCGTTCATCATCGAGGTGTCGTGCGGCGAGTACGGCGACAACACCGGCAAGCTCGTGCGCGCCATCGACAACGGGAAACACGACATCAGGCAAGTAGATACGTATGTACCATCATCGGATGTCGTTCAACATCAACCTGTTATGCGGTGAATGTGTGACAACGATGATAATAGGAAACACGACATCAGGCAAGTGGACTATAGCAAATAGACAATAAGGGGCCAGCAATACGTGCTAGCTGCCTCCTTTCCGAATCCCTTTCGGCATTGTGGTATAGCATGAGCCATGTCTCTCAGTAGTGTTACTACTTAATAAATACAACTCAAAAAATACTTAACTAAACAATTTGAGTTGTTCCACAAAATATGTCATCGTAACCTGACTAACGACCTAGTGAATACATTGAATGAAGATAAACCGGAGTCTTGATATAATAATGATATTTATCAAGACCGAACGGGACGGCCACATAAGTGCTATTTGTAGAAAACAATAGTTCTTTTGTGTAGTCTTTGCGCAATAAGTAGTTTCACCTTTTCATGGAGTATGTGCCACAACTACCGCAAACGTCATGTGCCGCAACTTAATTATCCGCGCGTTAACTTAATGGTAAGTAGTCAGACATTTCAAAACATGTTTTTAATTTTATTGCATTGCGCGTGTTTCCGACTTTTATGGTAGTAACACCAATGCATTGCGATAGTAACTACACGAGTTTATGCCTATAGCGCCACTAGCGCCAATACACCTAAATATCTTTTTTTTTTACCCAAATAATTTAAATATACAATACAATAAAAACTAACTTAAAATAACAAACTAAAACTAAAAACCCTGCTGCGCCACGCCTGGTCCAAAAGTCCCCATCACGCTCGCTGCGTCACCGCGTTGTACAGCGATGGAGACCTGTTGGCCCAGCCATGACCCCGAACGTGGGTCACCACCCCTCTCCCTCAACCGCCTACCTAGCTCCCTGAAAAATTCACCGGCCTCGTGACACCAGGGCCCAGCCATTTCGATGGCAATGGGCACAAAGTCATACGTGATCCCTAAGGCAAAGTATTTGGCGTGCTTATTCCTGGCAGCAGTTTCCGCCGCCGAGCCCGCCGACCTGACAGTGTGCCTCAAATGGGACGCAGCAAATGTACTGACACATGTTGCGTCCGACAGTAGGCACCGCCCTCTGCGCCAGGGAACCAGTGTAAGCTTGTCGGGTCTTTTCCCGTCCAAACGAGACAAGCCCGGTGGCTCCAGGACACATGGAACCTTCGCTGCCACTAAAGCCCGACGAACAATTTCATTTATCAAATGGTGCCTAGGGAAACGGCCGGCGCACCTCTGGCAACTAATGGCCCATGGTGGCCGTTCTCCTCCACCATCACCCCACAAATACATCGACGCGCGTTACACACCTTGCTCCCCAATCTCAACGCCACTGCAATTCTCAAAGAATCATTGTCGAGCAGTGCACCCAGTTGCGGAGACGGCAAGGCATGTAACCACGCACACGCCTCTGGTTTGGAAACAGCCCTGAGACGCGCCAAGTTGGCTCCCGAGACTCCACTCTGCAAATGTTCAAAAGCCGACTTACAAAGGATATCATCCCACCCTCGCTGAACCAACAAGCATTCTGGGCGCTCTTCACTTTGACACTTAGTGACCTACGCCGCCAAAGCCTCGGAAACGAACGGCATACAGACTTTTCCATTCTCAACCGACAGGATACGCGCCACCAGATCTGCTGAGCCATGTGAATGATATCAAATTCATTCATATATTTTTTTATGGACATCTTACAGTTGAAAAAAATTTATCAAAGCCCTTAGGTTAATGTTATAGTAGGATTGACAAATTTGCCGTGTGGTGACGTAAGAATACATTCGTCACCACCCCAACCCTTTCCACGGGAGTCGTAAGGGTCGACTGCGGGTCGGTTTGACCAAACTTTGACACTAGTATCCGAGAATAAGCGAGTAAGGTTGAAGTGTCACTGACCATTCTTTGATTTGATGGATGACGCGCAGCAGCTCAAAATTTAAAGCATCATCATACTTAAAATTTTGTTGTTATCATTATTTTAAAAGGGTTTGTTCACATTTGCAGAAACGGCCAACCTTTCCCTGAGGTGAAACTGCCCAATTTGAACAACAAAGAAGACATGCAAAATTCCCTCAACGCGGAGTGGAACAAGAACGACCTGTCGCAGGTTCAGGAGAAATTCAAGGAAGAAAAGGCTAACGGGTCCAATGGCACGGGCACAGGCAACCTACAGAACGGGCTCCTACAGTTTGCGGCGAATGAAATTGCCAAAGGAAAGGGTGAGTAAAGAACTTCTGTCAAAAATTACATTTTCGTTACAAGTTTTTATCGCTGACTGTACTTTCATTAGTCATTTTATCTAGTATTCAATAAGACAAGTCTATCAAGCCGAACTTCGTGTATTTCCCGAGTTCCTGTGGCCACCTTCGGACTTCATCATCAGACCAGCTCCATGATGTCATTATATTGTATTGTTATCTTATCAGACTTACAATATGTATAATACAGCTCAAAACCGTTTATTGTATTGTTTCATATTGTGTATTATAATATTGTAACCGGAAATTTGAATTGCAAAATTTGACCACTAACAGCGGGACAGACGAAAGTAAATAAAAACTTATAATATAATTAATAAATTATAGCGTGTGAAACAAATATTACCGCACACTCGACAAACTAAATTTGAATACGACCTACCAATTCTTCATTTCTTTTCAGTGACGTTATGATCTTATGATATTATAGGTATGAAGTTCGTAGATAATTTACTATATCCGCATACCTATTATGATCGATAAAAGTATTTTTCTGCATTATCTAGACTTTGTTTTGCCTTATATAGTTAAGCATGACCTACTTTCATGTTCACCTTAGGTTAATGTATTAGATAAATTACGGCCTTGTTTTATTGACGTCATCACAATGGAATTTAAATAAATATGTCTGCGAGATATAATTATATTTCAAGATCATCTAGTTGTTGATCGCAAAAAATACCCATAAAATCTACTATACAAGGTTGTCCGTTCTAGTACATAATTCGAAGTTTTGATATCGAAAGTTTAGATCGTAAATCATTAGTTGATTTTTGACATCTAATTTTAATTGTTTGAAAACATTTGTCGTACTTACTTTCTTCAAAGTCAAAGTCAAAATATTCTTTATTCAATTAGGCCCAGCAAGGAGCGCTTTTGAACGTTAAACTAAATAGCAAATGAGAGAAAAAAAAAGCTACTTCCGGTTCTAACCCTACACCACTGTTTCTGAGAAGAATCCGGCAAGAAACTCAGCGGGACTTGTTTTTTCAAATAATAGTTTTATAACATCTTACAACAGCTAACATGCATTATTTAAAAACGAAACATAAATTTGATTTAATATTAATACTGATATACTTCAACCTTAACTTCATTACTTTAAGAGATATGTATGTACAAACAGCAACACAGCTGGGTATACACTTCAGAAATTGGAAATATTGCATGAAAGAGAATCACACTTACAGTCACATGTCAGTTACATAGGAATGTTGAGCCACTTGGCAAAGGATGCAATTTGGTCGTGTAATATTATGGGTTCGGTATTTTTCGTTAGTAGGCACGATCGCGACATTTCCGATGGTCCCCGATGATATGTCATCGAATCTTTGTTGCGTCAAAATTTCAGTATTTGAAAACTAGTTGACATAATAAAAATTCCTTCGTCTACGAAAATTAAGAATTAGCTATCGGCCATGATTAGACGCTAGATGTCGTTGTTCCTTGTGGAAACTGGATAACGACAGTTCTTCATAGATTTGTCTAAAACCGTTTAGTAATTTAATCACGGTTTCTTCAGATCGAATTTCATGATTTATCTGACTTTAATAGGCGAGGTATTTTTCCAAGTCAAGATATTTTTACAAATAGCCATGTTATCGAGCAATGTTATAGTTGAATTATCGAGAAGATGGAATTGCATATGTAGTGGTATCGCGTATTTACAATGTATTGTGTGCTATTGTGTGTGTTTTATCGACTCATGTATTGGCATTATTCGACTAATAGTAAACCTAATCATAAAGACACAAGGTTCACTTTAAAAGTGTTGCTTTAGTAACACCACTACAAATGCAATTCCATCTTCTCGGTAATTCAACTATAAATTTTTTTTTTCATTGACAGAGACAAATGCTATTGCTGTCTTTATTATAATTCATCACATCTCTTAGTTGACGTTAGTTGAATACTTATGTAACCTTTGTGGAAATATGGTAGATAGACGTTTGACAGTCTACCTATAATCCTTTAATCTGTCAGTAGCCATACAAATGTTTAATAGAGACTTGATAGTTTCTGGCTGAAATTGTAACTTTGAAAAAATGTCTGACAGTGACAGCCGTTGAAAGGAAAATGAACGAAAATTTCTATATAGCAGCTTAGCAGTCAAATTACCGGCTCTGAAGTTAGATTGACGTCTCCAGAACTAAAGCGGATGTTATATATAACGTAACTATAGTAACGTCAGCTTCCGAAAAAAATCGTGATCAATCATTGGTTAAACGTTTTTGTTATTACGTAACCATGGTAATGTCACCTTCTGAAGAAACCGCGAGCGATCATTGGTTAACCGTAGCAATGCCTGCCCCATTGGTCAGCAGAGTTCGGCCGAAGTCGTAATACTAGTCTCATAAGATTTCGGAACCCGATTTGTATTATTCGACCAAGTTGCGAACAGTGCGAACGATCAACATTCCCCATGTTTTATTTAATTTGAAGTTGACATAATATAACTATATTTATCTCTTTCATTTTCTCTCTGCTCTGTCTTTAATGGTCCGTTAGGAGTGTTGCTGTTTGTACGGAAATTAAGGATTTGTTAGGTATTAAAGTAATGAATATACTGCTGTTTGTAATAGATTGATGAACTGATTCTAATACAAACAAGCTTGATTGACACAGCGATAGCGCAGGGCAAAGGTTCAACCCCGACATAGTTCCTGTTTGTATGATGTTGTTTTTCCTTGTCTTACTCGCGGTCAATCTATAAATTAATCTTCAGATCTAATATGACTTATTACATAACAGTGTTGTTCCATTTAAGATCTCAGTCCTGTCCGAAGGGCACGGAAATTGATTTCTTCTTGACAATACTGATTCGACTTTACTAGCTCAATTTAAGTTACCTTTTTTAGCATTGATTCGGCATATTTTTTAAATTCATCTCTATCAAAATGTAGAGATGATGCATGCGGGGCTTGGAAAAAACTTAGCTACCGACAATAATATTTGGAAATTGGTCCTTCTTGTTTATTTATGATTATTGTTTATGTTATACACAGTGGTTTAATAGTTAATGAAATTATAGAATAGACTTTGATACCTAATGAATGTATTGATTGACTCACAAGAAAATCTTGAAAATACTTGTGACCTTCAAACAAACATTCATATTCGTCGAAGCTGAAACCATACACCTTATCTTCTCCTCGGTCACATCACATCACACATCATCAGCCTGTGATAGTCCACTGCTGGACGTAGGCCTCTCCTATTAACTATGCATATAGACGCATTAGGAGGTAAATGCCCATAATCGCCACGCTGGGCAAGCGGATTGGCGATCGCAGTAATGTGTCCACTATGATGACGCTGCTGCCCATCATCAATCTTTAATCAAATATGGTCAGTTCTCCTCGGTCAATCATAACTATTTCTGTCTATTTATTTTTAGGTAAATCATTACCCCTTATAATATAAAAACTTACGAGGCATAAATTACCTATTTTGTGTTTTGCGGCTTTCCACACGCAAATGTCAAATTGGCATATATTATAGCACTTGTTTTGATTGACGTTTATGAATAACAGCGAAGTATCTATTTATTGAACTCACAGCATCGATAGATTAACGCGCCCTTTGCGGTGAACAATGAATATCTAAACATAAGAGAATATCCGTTCATGTTTCTTTTCTTTCTCTTTGGTCAATCAAATTTCTACTTTAGTATTTACAATGCATATAATTATATCCTCAAAGTATGCTTTTTAAGGGTAAACTTATGTACCTACAGAAAGTCATACTTTTTTGCAGACGAGCATGACTTTTTCTTCACGGTTTGGTAGGTACTGCTGAGATTGTATTTTTCTTCGCATAATGCATTGTAAGATATTGTTTGATATCTTTAACTCGTGTCTGTTTAAAACACTCACTTCGATCGTGTTTTATGATCACTATGATCAGTATGAATTACCAAAACTCGTTCAGAAACAGCTCACTTTCAACACTGTATTACATTATAAACAACTATTTTAGGTCAATAATATTTATAATATTTTCTTCGGTTACCGCGATGGTTACTCTAATTCAAACCAAACGGATTATATCGTGTATAATAAATATTTTTAACTACATTCCGACGTTTTGAACACTTTACCCATAGTTTTATTTCGTCAATAATATTAACCTTTCGACAGCCACAGTCGGCTATAGGCGACGCCGGAAAATCTTACCAGCGACGGCTACAGCCGTCAACGTCGCCGATACAATAGCGACTTACGCGGTAAATCGTAAAGCTTAATTTGGCTTAATAGTACATTACTATAGAGGACGGGAAACGAAGGGTTACAGGCCAAGTAGATATATCTGGCCGAAGGAACTGAGGCCAGATAGGAATACGCGGCCTGTAACCCTGTTTCTCGCCGAGATTTGTATAGTGCTTTTCTCAAACTTGCCATGAAATAAAACTAACTGATTTCGCCGAACCATACTATTTGATTTGCAAATAAACCAATAGTACAGTATCGTACAACATTAAAAAAAAACATTCGCGCCTAACTTTTTTTTTAAATCTGTTTGAGGTATCCTTTTACCTGGTGGTATAGACATTAGTTTTTAGGTAATTTTTTTTTTCTGTGGCTGAATGTCAAGACATAATGTCACAATTTGACGTTTCAAAACAAAAGACAGTTTGTTTGCAGTCCTAGGTATGAAATAAATACATGAAATCTCTTTAAATATCATCTTAGCATATGCCACCGGATACATAGTATTTCCGGGTTTAATTTAAAGTAAGTAACATCAACATTCCGTAGCAAGTTTGAGAAAATAATCATGAACGCGTGGCGTCTGGAGCTCGGCATATTCGTTCACCGTCTGGCAGGCAAAAGTTTTAATAATGAATATAATGTTTCCAGGCGAGCCCCTGGTGGTGCAGATGGAGCTGGAGAAGCCGGACAACACGGAGGCAGCGCTGCTGGGCGGCGACGCGTCCCCGCGCCGCTACGCCACCTCCGAGCTCACGCAGTTCTGGGTCGTGCTCAAGCGCACGCTGCTCTTCAGTCGGCGAGACTGGGTCCGTTTTACTGGATTATCTCATTTATCTCGATATCATATTAGGATTAAGAGTCAAATTTTATGCTCTGCGTGGTGACGGCAGTAAGGATACATTTCTCGCCACCCTAACTCTTCCTGTGGGTGTTAAGAGTCGACTAAGCGATTGAAGTTTCACTGACCATTTATTTATTGAAAATGGATGATGAGTGGCGCAGCGTGGGAAGGCCCCCACAAGATGGAGCGACGACCTGGTAAAGGTTGCGGGTGTCCAATGGATGCGGACAGCTCACGACCGATTTTTGTGGAACTCTCTGGGGGAGGCCTATGTCCAGCAGTGGACGTCAATTGGCTGATGATGATGTTGATGATGGGCAGCAGCGTCATTGTAGTGTATGTAAATCCTGTTGCGTACTTACGCATAGGCATTAGGAGAGGCTTGGACAAAGGCTTGACAAAGGCCTGATGATGTGTTTATGAAAAACTCATCAATTGTATACACTACGTTTATGAGGGTAATAAATGAAGTACGAAAATCGCTGGGCAAACCATGAATGTTACGACATAGTGGGATTATGAATGAATTCATTCATTTGTTGCCGTTACAATTATGCAGTACATGCCCCGCGAGGCTACGCGATTTTCTGGGTGGTACTCGCGCGCAGGCTGATCTACAGTCGCTGAGACCAGTCTCATCTGGATCACGGTGCTTAGCCAAGTTGCCAATCGCTAACGCTTAATCGTCAATCGTTAACGAAAGTTAGCTAACTGTCTTTGTCGCACTAATATGAAACAGTGACAGAGAGGGAAAACTACGATACGCCATTAAGCGTTCGCGATTGGCAACTTGGCTAAGCACCCTGATCCAGATGAGACTGGTCAAGGCGTTTTTTTGCTATGAGTTACCCCCTGCGAACTTATTGTAGTGTTCGCTTTTTTGCTTAATTCCAAACGCTTTTTCATTTGGTTTTTGATCAGTCCATTTAACGTTTTAACAATGAATATGTGACCCTCTTTCCAGCCATGTTATATATAACTAATACTAAATAATCCTGTCCTCAGACGCTGATGTACCTGCGTTTGTTCGCGCACGTGCTAGTGGGGCTGTTGATCGGCGCCCTGTACTACGACATCGGCAACGACGGCTCCAAGGTGCTCTCCAATCTCGGCTTCCTCTTCTTCAACATGCTGTTCCTTATGTACACTTCTATGACCATCACGATCCTTAGCTGTGAGTATAAGTGGCCACTTGTTTTATTTTTTATTTGAACTTAAACGCGTGACGATATCAGTGAAAATACAGTTGTCTTCACCACCACAACTCTTCTCACTGATGATCTGGTGAAGGTCGCAGGAGTCCGCTGAATGCGGGTGGCACAGGACCGGTCATTGAGCCAAACTTTGGGGAGGCCTATGTTCAGCAGTGGACGTCTTTCGGCTGATATAATGATGATCACAACTCTTCCAATGGGTGTCGTAAAAGTCGACGAAGGGATCGAAGTGTCACTGACCATAAATTGATTGATGATTGATGGGCAACATCGTCATCATATTGGACAGACTACTGCGGTCGCCAAACCGCTTGCCTAGTGGCAATTATGGGCACTGCCTCCTAATGCGTCCATATGTTTGTCCATATGTTGGTCCATATGTAGGTTTTAGGAGAGACCTACGACGTCTCGACAGTGAAGTGGAATAGGCTAATTAAGATCAAGTTATGCTGATTTTCATACTGGTTAATAAATCCATTGCAAATTTATTTAAACATTGCTACAGAAAATATCAATCGATTTTATTAATGCATAATTTTGTTGTTTGCAGTCCCCCTGGAGATGCCCGTGTTAGTGAAAGAACATTTTAACCGCTGGTACTCATTGCGGTCCTATTATCTAGCCATCACTGTCTCCGATATACCCTTCCAGGTAAATTATCATTTAACATTATTTATGAAACATGTATACCTAGCGTAATTAAGAAATTGACGGTCTTTCCTTCCCCGAATAAAATATATCTGTCAGATAAATGTTAGTTGTTCTTTTCTTTTATGTGCCTAGGAAAAAGATAGTGATATTTTTTGTCTGACTGATATATTGAAACAGGCCGTTGGGGTCCATAATTATTTCAGTATTGTTGTCAAGTAACGTTTCTTTTACTTAATAGACGATTACTTACTGGATTTGATTCAATAATTAGAGTTTAGACTAAAAAAACTATATATATTCCAAATAACCTCATGCCGTTCTTTCTATTGCTTCCTTACCATTAAATAAAATATACCAAACATTGAATAAGTAGCAGATGCTTACTACTTATTAGATGCTACAATGATGCGCTATGATGATGCAAAAACTATGTGTAAGTCCTTATTTGCATTATTGCCTAAAGCGCTTGTGGTCTATCGGTAAAACGTACGGCTGCTACACAGCGGTCGTGGGTTCGATCCCTGGCTCATACCAGTAACTTTTTCAAAAACTTATGTACGAAATTTCATTTGATATCCACAAGTGCTTTACGGTGAAGGAAAACATCTTGAGGAAACCTACGAAGAAATTCAAGGGTGTACGTGAAGTCCCCAACAAGTACTGGGGCAGCGTTGGGACTACGCAAAATAAGCACGTTTGATGTCGAGTAACGGAAAAAATGGCCAGAAAACAATAAAAACAACAGCGTTGATTTTAAAATTTGAAACTTGAATGAGAGACCCTCGTAGCCTGACACGACAAGTCAATCCACAGGCAATATTCTGCGTGATCTACGTGGTGATCGTGTACCTGCTGACGTCGCAGCCGCTGGAGTGGTTCCGTTTCTCGATGTTCCTGACGTCGTGCCTGCTCATCTCCTTCGTGGCGCAGAGTGTGGGGCTCGTCGTGGGCGCGGCTATGAACGTCCAGGTACATTTCTTCAATCTTTACACAAACTAAATAAACACCGAATTATAAATAAAAAAAAAACCGACTGCAACCGATTTCTCTAACATCGTAACATCGGGTTTGTTTCGTAATCGGTTAAAAAAATAGTTATCGAAATCGTTTGGCGTGATATGGAATTATTCGTCCATTTGTCGTGCATGTACATGCTTAGTGTAAATTTTTGACTCACATAGTTTTCTCATGGATGACATTGTCAGTACTGGACCAAATTAAAATGGGATGGAAATAAAAATATTAAAATTATATTAAATATTATCAAAATCGGTTCACCCATTCGGAAGTTCTGAGGTAAAAATCATAAAAATAAACACGCAGTCAAATTGAGAACCTTCTCCATTTTTAACCGACTTCAAAAAAAGGAGGAGGTTCTCAATTCGACTGTATGTTTTTTTTTTGAGGTTGGTTAATGAAAACACAACCAAGACGAAACAAAACTACATTTGCTGTGGCGAAGACACTGATGATCAAAATGGATTATAACATATTGGATGCTCACTACACATGGCAGCCAACGTGTTAACTAGTGTTTACATTATATAAACCAAACCTTTCCCAATATCAGACCCTGGCAAGATATTGATTATTATACAGGGTAATATCTCGAATCAGAAACCGATAAAAAAACCTAATTTGTAGGACATTTTTTTCGCGATTTCTCGGATGTCTCCATAGTGAATACCATACTAACTCCTGCTCTATACCCCAAAGGCTCATAACGTGTCTTAACTTGTTCCAGAATGGCGTATTCCTCGCGCCAGTAATGTCGGTCCCGTTCCTGCTGTTCAGCGGTTTCTTCGTGTCGTTCAACGCCATCCCGGTGTACCTGCGCTGGATCACGTACCTGTCCTACATCCGCTACGGGTTCGAGGGCACGGCGCTCGCTACGTACTCGTTCGGACGGAAGAACTTGCAGTGCCATCAGGTGAGTGATAACTATTCAAATACGGTTGTTTCATTATTGATGAGTATTGATCAACGTGAAACTTACGTATAAATTCAGCACAATCTAAAGTGACTCTTGTTACGGAGTCCTCGTTATGCAAACTACGTCTCACTAGTTAGTAGATATTAAAATTATTTTTATGTATGATTGAATTCATTATAGAATTAATTAAAACAATAAAACGTATAGTTATTATTATTGTAATGCCATACGAAAAGGATGCTTGTAGGAAAAAAAAAGGATTTCTTACGTCACAATACGACATTTATTACCCCTCCGCTTCGCAACCGTACCGCAGCAACAGACTCAGTCAAGCCGGACGTGATGATGAACACAAATATACCCGTATTTATGACCCCTAATTATGACGTTGCCGTGTGGTGACGGCAGTAAGAATACATTTATTACCACCCCAACTGTTCCCGAGGCTGGCGTAAGAGTCGGCTAACCACTCACTTGCTTCATGTAGCTTTTGTTACATGTCATCACTCTTATTTTACATAGACATAGAGTTTATCGCAAAAATCAAAGCAAGTGAGTGGCTAAGGGATTGAAGCGTCACTGACCATTTATTTATCGAAGATTGATAATGGGCAGCAGTATCATGAATCATAGTAGACACACTACTGCGATTGCTAACCCAGCAGCGTGGCGATTATGGGCATTTACCTCCGAATGCATCCACACGCATAGGCTAAGGAGGCCGCGGTCTGATTTAGGCTGATGTAAACCCCGTACTATCGTTCCCCCCAGCCGTACTGCCACTTCAAGAACCCGCGCACGACGCTGGAGGAGCTGGACATGCTGGACGCGGACATCGCGCTGGACATCGCCGCGCTGTGCGCCATCTTCCTCGTGCTGCGTGTCTCTGCCTTCCTCTTCTTGCGCTGGAAGCTCAAGTCCACCAGATAAGCATGAGTGCCAGTGTGTTTCAAAAATTAGCCCGGAACTTCGATTCTTCCAGATCTGGGTGTTTAGCCAAGATGCCAATCGCTAGCGCTTAGTAGCTTAACGTAGTTTTCTATCTCTGTCACTCTTTCATATTAGTGCGACAAAGACAGTTAGCTGCGATTAACGATGAAGCGCTAGCGACTGGCAACTTGGTTAAGCACCCTGACCTTGCTTGGACTCATTCAAATCGGATTGGGCTGATTCGGTTCTGATAATAAAAAATAATGTCATAAAATTTATATACTAATTTTATTAAAATTTGTAGTAAATTCATACAGAAAACGAGACGTAATGGAAATAATTTTTGGGGACGTTATTTATTACTCTCAAGAATGAATCGGCTCGTGATTCAGATTTGAATGAGCGCTAGCAAGTTCAGATTAAAGGGTATTTTTTTTAAAGTTCTTGTACCGATTCAGTGAACAATATTTTCCCCTCGTATTTTCCCGGAAACGTCCGATTTGTTTGGCCCCAAACATCGGATACTGAAGTTTAATGTGTGAGCAATATGAGTTCGGACATTTCAGAGAAAAACTGGAGGGAAAGGATTGTGCGCTCCATCTGTACGTACTATTAGCTACGTAAATGGATGGCTTTTTGTTGAATAAATTCATTTGAGTTTAGGCCATGAATTTACATAGCCAATTCATTGGATGATTAGTTGTAGCTTGTACACATGTGCTATTCTTAAGCGAAATCTTTAGCTGCTTTATTGTAAAATATGGACGAAATGACTTTGCTTAAGAAGGTCACATATAGTTAAATTAACGTTAATTACAGATTTTCAAATATTTTGATAAAATGAACCTCTTTTACGAGCAGCTGTGTTCATTTAAAGTGATTTTTTAAAGAAAAGTAATTTATATTTCGAGAGGCAGGTAATGAATGGAACTAAAGAAAGGAAGAAACATAGATGTAAGAATGAATCGTGATGTTACCAATTATAATGTATGTGATAGTGATCGTGAAATGTGTACTGAAATGAAACTGGAAAAATTGGGGATTTTTGTCTCCTGAAAACGACTCTACCTATATAATTATAATTCGACATTTTGCCTAGGGTCGATATAATTTGACGAAATCAATCGTATGACAAAAATGATGCTAGATAATGTATCGGTGGTGGAGAGGAAGTCGTGACACTGTCTCGAATTTTTCTAACTTGCTCAAATCGATATAGTACTGTTCGTTTTAAAACTTCATATACCATGACAAGTTGTAATTGTATTTAAGATATCAATTTTGACATCCTACGAAACGAAACGAAATGTGCCTTGTTACAATCAGTTCATTTTAATTGTGATAGATAATGTGATATAGCCTGATATACACTGAATTGTCCAAATAAAGCTACTTTCGAACTGACAAACATTTGAACATTATAAATATATGATACATATTAATTTATGAACGAATTAGTTTTTTTTGTTATATTATAAAACATTCCTCATGCAAAGATCGGGTATTTATAAAGCATTTTAAAAGTAACAAATTTGTTAATAATATCTAAACCGAAATCATTTAACTTTATAAATACAGCTTTTATTTATTCGAGATCTGAAAATATGCAAATAATGCCTTCAAAGCAGAAGATAGTAAGATATAAGGGTGTTAACTAATCTAAAGTCCGCCGTAGAAACGTAACAAGTGCCAGAAACTGAAACTTTATTGGTTGTTGCCACTTTTTAAAGTATATCTAGTGTATCTTGCCCTGGTACGGCTTGCCTTTTCTTATCTTTGTAAACCTACTATGGTTTAATATTATTCATAAGATGTCACCTAGGAGTATCCAAATCTAAGCAATGGTGTTTGACTATTGAAAACTGAGTGATTACTCGACACATATTAATAAATACTTTACGCAGGGATCACGGTCAATATTGTACTTAGCATAGTTCTTATTATTATACTCTAGGTAGATGAATTCGACGGTCCTGTTATTCGGTTAGATTTTAATTATGGTTATAAAATGTTTTGTATATTTTTAATAAATGGTTTATGAAGTAATTGAATTTTCTTATTATTGTTAGTTTTATACCACGTCATCATTTTGGTCTTTGGTTTTTCGGGGTCCTGAATTGAAATGGCAAAAAGCAATATCTTTAGTCGAGTACAATTTTGTTTGGTTGATCTAAGTAGCTTGAACCCTAACCACTGGTTAGTAACCAGCCAATCGGTAGCCAAAGTTTCATAACCAGCTTCGAAATGGGAATAAACTCCCAGTAGGCAACTGGCTTTGAATCGGGACTTAGCCATTACCGATTTACAACAACGTTTAGTAATCAGCTTCGAAACGGGAAATAGAATCCCGTGTTGTAACTGGTTACAAAATGGGACTTTTCCATTACTGATTTGTAACCACGTTTAGTAATCAGCTACCAAATCCGACTACGAGATGGGAAAGTTATTCCCATTTCATAGCTGACTACCAGGCGGGAAACCATATTTCCGATTTGGCAGCCAGCTATCAAATCTCGCTACCAAACGGTACTAAAGTACTATTTTATATTATCTTTAAGAACTACAAAATAAAAGAAGATCTAGCATTGACATTAAGCATGGAGTATCTTTAGGGCCTGCCAGTATTATCAAACCGGAATCAGAAAGGGATTCGAAAGTACTGTTGACACAACAATTGACACATTATTTCTCAAGAAAAGAGTTGTTTGTAGATCTCGCGAGTGATTAATTAATCTATTGTCTGTAAGTTTCTTAACTATAAATATATCCTAGATTGACTTTACACTGTCGTGTCAACAGTACTTTCAAATCCCGTTCTAATCGCGGTTTGATAATACAACTTTTGTTCGGATAGTCTGCACAACCCTTTCATTTTTTTATTTGGGCATTTCTCCGAGCGTTTTAACCGCCGTGACTTCGGTGGCAGCCTCATCACACGAATCCCGTGAGAGATGCAAGAATTTTTGAATAGGTATATTAGTAGACGTAGTGGGCAACTACCAATACTTCCAAAAAAATGAGATATCAACGGAAATCGGGTAATAATGATGCCACCGAAGTCACGGCTGTTGAAAAAACGCTTGGAGAAATGCCGATTTCTTTGGGTACTAACATTATCACTTTCTTGATTAGATAGTTGGGAGTGCCAATGTAATAAAATGATTCAATTTCCCTATCCTCCATTTTTTTACATATTTATATTGAAGTTTACCCAATTACAGGGTACTGACCTTTAACCTAAAGTGGAAACAATCATGGTAGTACCTAATTGTTAAGCACTACACTAGTGTTTACCTCAGACCTAAACAGTCTTTATGAGTCAATGCTCTTAGATATTACAACGACATCATGAATGGTTTGGCTTGGCGTAATTACTACTGCGCTCTGTAATCTTATGACACACTTACTGCTTGGGGACACCGGTTACCTAGGTGCGTCTATATTTAAAAGCTTATGTTTTATAGAAGATACAGGGAAAAAATGTGAACAGTAGAAGATTAGAAGGAGATGGTGGGTAAAACTTGGGGACTTACACCCAAGATCATTCTGTGGCTTTACCAGGCAGTAATCCGACCAATAATAAGCTATGGTGCAATAGTATGGTGGCTACGGACCAGGCTATCCACCGTCGCTGACAAACTGCAACGACTCCAGAGGCTTGCCTGTATGGCAGCCACGGGCAGCATGAGGACCACTCCCACTGCGGCCTTGGAAGCCCTACTGAACCTACCGCCGCTACATCTCCACATACAACAGGAGGCGTTGGCGACAGCGGTACGTCTCAAAAAGTCAAATCTCTGGAGACCGCCCCGGGTACCACACACCGAAATCCTCTACGAGGCTATCGGTAAGGAACCGCTCATAGAAGCGGTGACCGACAGGATACCCAGGCAGTTCGTGTTTGACAAGAAATACAAAATACAATTACACGAGGACCCCCACGAAGGTCTCAACCCAAAAGAGTTGCGGATCTTCACGGACGGGTCCAAAACAAGGTTAGGTACTGGCTCTGGAGTATTTTCGGAGGACCTAAACATACATATATCTACACCATTAGGGGCCTACAACACTGTCTTCCAGGCAGAGTGTATGGGCATCATAATGGCAGCATACGCAATAATCTCAAGGAAGGTAATGGACTATCCCATCCGTGTACTTTCTGACAGCCCTGCAGAGTTACACTATAACCTCAGGGCTAATCTACGAATGTCACAAAGCACTGTCGGAGGTATGTACGACCAATAGCATAACCCTACAGTGGATAAAATGACACAGTAACTCGCGAGGAAATGATGCAGCTGACGTATTGGCAAGAGGAGGCTCAGAGGCGGAAACGATAGGACCAGAGCCGATTATACCATTGCCACACGCCTGGCTGCGAAGCACATTGCGACATAACACCAAGGTAAAACACCAGAAGTATTGGTCAGACCTAGGTACTTGTAGGCAATCAAAAGAAGCCCTACCGACAATCAACCCCGGGTTGTCACGGAGGCTGAAACTGATGAAGAGGCCACAGCTCCGTCTCCTCACTGGAGCTATAACTGGCCACGCCTCACTAAATAAACACTTGTTTAATATAGGTGTTACAGACAGCCCCCTATGCAGAGCCTGCTTGGAGGAGGAAGAGACAGCCGCCCACGTCATTCTCGTGTGTCCAGGGGTGGCAGAATACCGGGCACAACACCTCGGATCCCCGAGGTCTCTCCCAGAAGTCGTCGGCAACATCAAGGATCTGCTAGGCTTTCTGGTAGAGCTGGGTTAGCAAGAGTAGTGCCGACAACCCATCACGCAAATTAGGCGCAAAATTTTTGACGTCGAGTTGCGGAAATTTAGCCCGCGCAAACCTAAGACTAGAAGTAAATCAAATTTAAGAAAACCATTTCTTTTTCTTCTCTTCCTTAAATTATTGCCCCAAATTTTACTAACCTCATCTGTTCAGATTTTTTTCAACCGATACAATAAAATTGTTTACGCATGAAATGACGTCGACCTGCCTCAAAAAAATCAACGTTATTAATTTTTCAAAAAAATACCTAATGTTTCCTTAGACAGCTTCCCTGTATCCTCTATAGTTTCAGATTTCCCCATACCCACTTAAAAAAAACACTCTATTAGATAAAAGTTAGCTGTCCTTTACTTTTATATGCTTCGCGCAAAGGATAATGATTATTTTATCTGACGGATAAATTTTTCCGGGGTTTGTGAAACGTTAGACTTAAAGTATACGTTGTACGTATGTAGGTCTATTACAGGTGATTCAGAAGACGTGAGCAACAAATAATTTGAAAAATAGTTTGGTATAGGCACATACCAACGTCCATACTAACTGTCGAGAGCGATTGTAATTTTGCTTACCTAATAGCTATTAACTGAATGGGTATTCAGTATGCCATATTTTTTTCTGGATTTATTGAAACTTGGAACCCCCGGCTCGCGAGTCATTTGTATTTGACCGGTGTTAGGTCAAAACGGTATTTTAGACATGTAAATAATTCTGTTTTGCATGTTTGTATGTCATTTAGATATTCTAGCTTAAATATAAGTACTATCAGGTGTATATCAATAAAATTTGAACTACTATGTTTTTACTAAATTAAATACATGTTTTATTAGTTCATCTTTATGATGCATGATTGTGAGTGTACAACATCTAAGAAACTTGATAATCATAATATGAAGGGCTTGTCCATTAATCAATCACGTCATACTATTTTGTCCTATTTTAGACCCCTCCCTCCCCCATGGTGATAACTGGTGATACTTTCAGCCCCCCCCCTAGCGATGACGTGTCATTTATTGCCAATTTAAGCAGTCTTTTAATAACACTTGTTCAGGGTATGAAATCTAGTTAATTAGTTATATTTAAGAAGTGATCTTAATAAAAAGATTGAGATATGATATTTTTATTAGCTATACCTAATACTATTCAGCAGAAAGTAGCAAAAATTATACGTGATTTGTCCGAAGATCCCCCCTCCCCTATGGTGATAATTGGTGGTTTTTTCTTGACCCCCCCTCCCCCTATACAGTACGAAGTATGGTTCGTGGGTATCTTTAAAAGAAGATCGCTGGATGCAATCACTTCCAGCCTTCCTTCGGTATATGTAGGTGGAACTCCAAAGGGGAGGCGTTTGTTCAGCGGTGTACGTCTTATGACTGAAATGATGATGATGAAGGTTCGACAGGTTCGTATATTAGATCGGGATAGCAAGGGCTTCCGCTAGCTGACGCGGATTACCCGGACCGGACGCTCGTCTAAGAAGAAATTGGGTTATTCCCACCTGTTACCACCAACTTGACACCAGTGGTAACAACTGGGAATTTTTTTCCCACCTGTTAGCACTAGAGTACTTGGTGGTAACTACTGGGATTTTTTGCCCACTAGACCACTAAAATATTTGGTTAGTTACTAAAATAATTAGTTTAGTGGTAACAGTTGGGAATTTTAATTCCCAGTTGTTCCCAGTGGTAACAGCCACTGGTGTTAAGTTGGTGGTAACAGGTGGGAATAACCCAAGAAATTGTATGTAAATACGGCGCTAACTGGAGCCGTACCTTGCAAGTATCGGTTACTTGTAACGTAAAACAGGCCATCGCGCTGGTTCCAAATCCAATATGTCAGTGCGAGTGCGATAGAATGCATTACGTACCGATCGAGTAAAACCTAACGTATCCTTTACTTTCCAACTTATGGTTCGGCTACTGGTAAGACTGGTAAGTACTAAAACTAAAATTTCAACATCAAAATAACATATCTACCCCTATGACTGCGCTAAGCTCTTCTAGTTACTTTGGTAATCCTGAGGAGCCCCGACAAGTTATTTTTTTTAATGATCATTAAAAAAAATAACTTTATAAGTAAATAATTAATCTTGTTTATAAATTATAATTATTAATTTAAAAAATGTTCCTACTTACCATGCCTTCCTTAACATAAGGAGCCTAAGTAAAAAATAACACGAAGGTTTCGGCAAACTAGTTTCCACTATAAACATGTTTTCAAGTTCACATATTCACACGATCAATCTAAAATGTTAATCAAACATCAAAATGTTTTTTTTGGAAGGTACGGTCGAGGAATTTAATTTCCTACCCATTTCGTACCTCGTCATGTGCAAAGCGGGTGGAGGGGGTAGCCGAAACGATCGCCGCGCTCGCTGCGGCTAAAATTGACATTATGGTCGCCGACTTCAGCTGTCAAATCCATACTGCAGCAAATATTTTCTCATCGTTTTCAGATAAATATTTAATATGGGCCTAGTAAGGTGTGTTATTGTTAATTGCAATAACACCAAGAAGAACAGTGACTGTAAATTTTACCGATTTCCAAGACCATGGTGGAAACGAGACCAAAGAAATAAGTGGATAATTGCCGTAAGAAGAAAAAAGTAAGTCACCTAACCTCAAAAACTTTACTTGAAGCACGTAATCATTTGATTAATTTATTTTGTTTTATGTAGGAGCCTAGAGTGCCCCACTGCTGGTCAAATGCCTCCATTTCTTTTATCCTCGCATCCCCGGTCTTTAGAAACACCCCGCCATACGGGCGCAATCATTTGATACAAGTGTTGAATTTAAAATTTACAGTGAACTATGTTACTATGTTACAGTCCCGATGGATCCCTGTGGCAGCCAAAAGCAGATGACAGAATTTGTAGTGCTCACTTTATTGGAGGTAAAAAAGCCGATGAGGAAGCCAGCCCCAGTTATGTTCCAAAGTTATTTCCTCCTGTGTACAAATCGAAACGGATTGACGAAAATGCGGAAAAATCGAGGTTTGAACGATATATGGAACGAAGAAGCACGATAACAGTAGAAATAGAAACAGTGTATCCTATTTGTTCAAGTGAATTGGAATTGGAGGAAAATAGAGGTAATTCAAAAGTTGATACTGAATGTCAAGTGGACCTATATTTTTGTGAAAATATACAAAACCCAGGACTGACGTTTACCTGTAATAGGTACATATTTTATGGCAAAGAAACATGTGATGCTGAAGTTCAAACAGAAATAGACATTGATGCGATTAATATTAAGGCTTTTAAAATGATGAAACACCAAGGCTGTAACACTGCTAAAAGTATTTCTATGGACCAAGCCACAATGACTGATAATAAATATTTTGCTGGATTTCAATCTATCAATAACGATGAACAGCTAGTAGATCTTACAGGTGTTACTCTTAACAACTTTAACTTTTTATTAAAAATTACTCAAAAAAATCACAAATAATATTTGGTGAGTGAAAAAGATAGACTACTACTTTTCTTGATGAAGATAAAACTTGGCTTAACGTTTTCCACCCTCAGTGTTCTGTTTGCTATTCATAGAACCACAGTGTCAAGAATATTTAACTCGTATGTTGAAGAATTAGCAACTGCTACATCAAATTTGGTTTTTTGGTCAGACAAAAATGTTGTGCAGGACACAATGCCAGAATGTTTCCACCCTGATTATAGCAACACTCGAGTAATTATTGACTGTACTGAGTTTCCCATAGAAGTACCATCAAGTGTTGACAATCGTGTGTTTTGCTACTCACACTACAAACATGGGTTCACTGCGAAAGTACTCATTGGTATTACCCCTGCAGGCTTCATTTCATTCAAGTCAAAAGTCAGTGGTGGAAGAAAAAGTGACTCACAAATAACGGTAGAGTTAGGATTAGTTGACCATTTAGAAAATGGAGATATCGTTTTGGCTGATAAAGGATTTCCAGCAATAAAACAAGTCCTTGATGAAAGTGGAAAAAGCATCACTATTATCATGCCACCATTTCTTCAGCATAAAGGAGAATTTACAAGAGAAGAAACGGATGCCACATATAAAATAGCTAGAGTCAGAATCCATGTTGAAAGAATTATGCAGCGGCTAAAGGTTTATCACATTTCAAATAAAATTCCAGAGAACTTATTCCATCATATTGATGATATAATACATATTTGCTGTGTTCTGGTAAACCTTCAACCTCCAATATTTTCAAGAAAATAAAACAAGTTATTGACTTGTGTATTGTATAATATTATTAAAAGTTATTGCAATTTAATATTTTAGTTTTTTTTTTAAATATAAATAACCATTTAACTATGATGTGCAGCTATTATCAACAATTATAAGGCAAATTTAAACTTGAGCTTGACTTGAAATATTTAAATACAAGCTGGCTCCTATTTCACCACAGTGACAGGTGCAACAATTGTCAACATCTGTGATATTGCAGGTGTACTGCACTACATGCGCTGCTTACTATTGAGCGGGCTGAGTGCTTGTCCAGAGAAGATATGAATGTTTTATTTATAAATTAGGTGTTGGCAAACAAGCGCACGACCCAGTCTATAGTAAGCAGTGCTTATAGTGCACGGACGGATGGCAGCAAAATCAGTACCACAGAATAGATGTTGACAATTGTCGCGCCTGTCACTATGGTGAAATAGGAGCATGCTTGACTGTACATATTATCTAAACATACATAAACTGCAAAGTTTTCTCTTGGCTATGCAGCAGTTAAGCAAAAATCATAAATATTTTTATTTACTTACAACTAAATAAATCAGACTTTTCATAAAATATAACAATCATCAATAACATAAAATATTGTTTTTTTTTACCTCATGTACATATGTGGCGTTCGATACCAAAAGGCCATTTTGGTACGGAACGCCACATAATATTTAAATATATAAACATAACACTTAATATTTAGAAGAGGGTTACAGTCTAAAAGTTGACTATTTTCATTGGCATTTATTTTGTAGTACTTTTGTAAATAATCTCGTAAAGCTAACATGTACATAAATAATCTACCCTTGTGGTAATGGTAACTACATATTCTAAATTCCTGATATATTAACTATATTTTTACCTGTAAAGCTCCGCTTTAGCTGTTTATCATTTTCACTTACAGTTTGGTTTATTTTTGTAGAGTACAAGAGTGGTAAATAAATTTTAAAGTAAAATTCTTCACTTTTTAATATTACAGTTTTTATAAAATCCTCATCTCTGTCTACTCTAACTATACAACTACCCATTGGTGAATATATAAAGAGATCACACATAGTCGTTCCAGTCATGTACATTTGTACCTGGATTTGAGTATAATATGGTTTACTTTTTATCAGTTCCGGTTCATCATTCACTAGGTTTAAATATTGCACATTACTTCTTTTTTTTTCAAAATCTACAATTGGCTGATTTTGACAAGATATTGGGCATTTCACTTCCACTAACATTTTCACACATTCATCCTGTACAACAACTCCATCTACACTAGTACATAGCCAAGGCTGTTCTTTGCTAACAATCAACCCTAATCGAATAACTCTACAGTTTTTTAAAATTTGGTACTCTTCCAATGCATATTTTTCATTATTTGTGCCATATCGAGTTGCCGCACATTCAACAGGTTTTGGATATAGAATTTGTTGTGCAAGGCTTGCCTCTGTTTTCGTTTTACGCACTTTTATATTATGTACATTAGTACTTGAGGAAATCCTAATTCTCCTTGCCGAGTGCCACGCTTCACATATTGATTGTTCAATGGTATCACAACACAATTTTGAAATTTCTGTATCTTCCATCACAACATGCACTAGATAATAACTATTTAAATTTGGTTCTAAACAAATTGCACTATTTTTGTAGATTGGGAACTCTTGTTTAAAAATATTGAAGTTTTCCAGACATGTCACACAATCTTCTCTTTGTATATTAATATCAGTCTGTTCAACTAAGCTTTGGACAACTTTGCTAACAGAATTGTCAATATCTTCAGTAGCATTACTTTTAGCAGCGGCTTCTAGGACACATTTCAAAGCACAATCTTCCTTCAAATCCGAGACATCAAACTGAAGAGGTTCACACTTGTGTTTCTTTGCTGTTGGAAACATTTCATGGAAATACTTCCCTTTAGAGTATTTTTCTTTGGAAAATTGACGGGCACTTGGCTTGCCCCATTGCTGTTCTTGACTGGTCTTGGTAAAACTGTTATCGTTATTTATGAAGTATATAAGTGCTGCAATGTGCTTGCATTTCCCACTCTTATTATATAAGGTCGTAATTTATTAGTTGCAGATATTTTAACACATGATACTTTACATTAAAATAATTAATTTTAAATATAAATTAAGAAATCTTTTCATGTAACTTTTTTGATTTCATTTTCCTAACAAAAAAATTAATTATAATTTCGTCAAAAAAAAATCATCATGTGCATTATCACATGTCACAATGTAACACTGTCTGTCATGTCATCAAACGACGCAATCCAACTGAAAATAACATGACATTGACAATCAAGTATTTAATTTATCGACGTGAAGTGGCCAGTTCCAGTTAAGTGGTAGAGTTACTAGAATCTGTTCAATGAGTTTTCATTTAATAATCACATAAACAGGGTGTTTTTACGTCGCAAATTTGTTTTTCCGTTTTCTCCAAAAAAACATCGTAAAAGCTATAATGTTTCACGGTTTAATATACTCCAGAGACCGAGTACTATCAGCTGCAAAAATATCTGCACCTAATAAATTAGGACCTTATATACGCAGTCGCACGATACACTCTCTACATGAGAGTTGGTGTTTAGCTGTAAGTAAATTTATTTGTTAGAGAATAGAAAAAACTTTTATTGAACGGTATCGAAACACAAAAATCGGCTTACATAATACTTACAAACAAAGTTGTCTTGTACGCCGTTGCTGTCACTGAAGCTTGGCGAACCACTCGGGATTTGATAGTACGGGACATGTCTTCTTGGCGAATATCTTCAACCTCGAGAACATGCCCAGCTTGCACCAATTTCTTCCCTTTATTCATCGTCTCCGGTTGGAAAACGATGTCGTGCGTGATGGCACGAAACCCCGTTTTAGTTATGAGTAGGCTCATTTCTAACTGAAAACAACAATATTAATGTTATTAGCAATAATGTTACTGACTGCAATTGTCCAAAATTGCCTTATATATTAAAATAACACAAAATATAATTAATATTTTTCAAAATATTTACTTACTTCGCGCTTGAAAGCGGCGACTATAATGTCTAAAATGGCCACCTGTCAATGGCGCTGTCATCGCGCACGGTGCCAATATATGACAGTCCTAGCAGCTTTCATATTGATTGTCACTGTGACAAGGTACGAAATTAAATTCCTCGACTGTACACGTGTTCCGTTTTCTGCTTGATAAGCGAATTGATATGGTTTCGGGACAGTTTTGCACCCGGAGATGAACAATGAATTATTGTTTAGGTAGTGTTCCTAGCATGAGCCGGCAACCTGAGCGTCATGGATCGGAACACTTCAATAAATAAAAAACCGGCCAAGAGCATGTCGGATCATACTCAGTGTAGGGTTCCGTAGTTATTCAAAAACGGCTGAGCCGATTATGTTTGGAATAGTTTTATTTTAAAGTATTCTATAAGCCCACTATTCATTTTTTTGGACCTACGGATCAAAAGTTAGACACAATTTGTTTTTCTAGTTTTTTTTTATACCACTTTGTTGGCATGATTAATATGTATAGCTGTACCAAATTGCAGATTCCTAGTACTAAGGCCCCGTTCCCAGTAAACCGGACCGGCGAATTCGCCGAAAACTGGCATCCGGCCTAGGTGTCCACATTACACGGAATCCGGCGAAAAAACCGGAGACAATGAGTACTAGTTTCAGTCGAATTCAGAAAACTGTACACGATTTAGTGGTGTTTTCTTGTACCAGTTTTTCATTAATTTCTTTATGAGTCTTTTTTTTTATTTTGTGATGAATACTACCTATTGAAGAGGGCTCCTCCGTGCCTACTTCAGAATGGGCTTGGGCACAGAACACGTCTTGCTTGAATAAGTGTAATTAAACTTTCTGCATTGATATATCCATGATATGTGCGGGTACCACGCGGGTAGTTCAATAGAGGTAGATAGAAGCAGAGACAGATACCGGAGTAAACTCGTTCACATTACTGCGGTCCGGGCATTCTGCCGTCAATTTGCATTGACAAACGCTCCGGTGATAATACCGGGACCGGCATTTTTGCCGGATTCGGGATAATGTGAACAGCTTCACATAAATTATACTGCCATCAGCCCTTCCGGCAGTTTCGCCTGTCCGGTAAATTCGGCGGTCCGGCCTAATGAGAACGGGGCCTTACGGGCACTGAGCTATGCTGCGGACAGCCGGACAGACGGACATGGCACAACTACAAGGGTTCCGTTTTTGCCATTTTGGCTACTGACGGAACCCTAAAAAAGTAGTGGTAGAAACATGCTATGCTTATAACATTGTGATGTATAACGTTGCAGTGCTTCATTAAAGCCAAAATTACTGACATGCAAACTCTAGTTTTTTTATTGATCCTCAAAAGTTTTACAGCATGTAAAATTTTTGTCAAAGGTCAATTTTGATTTCCAATAAAAAAAAACGAAAAAACCGTGTTCTTAAAATTGTTAAAAAAATGTGTGGTCTGTCCT
The DNA here is from genome assembly GCA_025490895.1 of Thaumatotibia leucotreta. NCBI lineage: Eukaryota > Metazoa > Arthropoda > Insecta > Lepidoptera > Tortricidae > Thaumatotibia > Thaumatotibia leucotreta. The sequence goes on from JALPQI010006499.1 coordinate 27,500, forward strand.
CTTTCTTATGATCTACAATAACCCCAGAAAACTTTCATGAGCTTAGTTTTTCTCCGGTTTTTGAAACGGACGCGCAGGCAAATTACCATTGCCCAAACATTGACGGTTCAATTTTGGCACACGATGGACCAAACACCCTGTGTCAAGCCATGAATTTTGGCCATGCCCTTAAGCGTGAAGTTGTTTTATGCGTAAATCGCAGCGGTAGGCTGCGTTAGTCGCATGTCGCATACGACCACCGCAATGGGCTTTCCACGTCTGCGTTAGGGATGAAAATTCCGTGAAAAATGAAACGCGTGCCTCTAGTGCCTCGCTGCGATTGACGTGCAAAACACCCGCACGCTTTAGCAAGTATTTTTTGAAATAATGCTTGAAATAAAACTATTTTAACGCATTACGTTTCACCCGTAGACTAAAAACCCTGCAAAATGTTCTAAGATGTAGTTAAATTTAGTCAATATATGCGATATAATACTTCGAAATAATTTATTTTGTAACCGAAGAAAATATTATAATGTTTGGGCTTAACATGATCATAAGTATGGCTATAAATAAATAGGTAATATGTATGTACCTACAGATTATACAAAATACGTTTATTAATATACATTTACATTAATAAAAAACTTACAATTTAAAAAACAATAACTACTTAACTAGGAATAATATGAACTAGAGACTAAATCTTAAAAAATAAATTAGTAAAAGTACCTAATATTAAAATATTAACTTAAACAAAACTAAACCTAAAAAAAACCCTTGAAAGGCGCTACCCACCCAAACCGCCCCGATTGGTTCCCGACGCAAAGGTGCCCATCACGCTCGCAGCGTTTCCGCGCTGAATCGCGATGGACAGTCTTTGCTCCAGGAACGAACCGGAGCGGGGATCAAGGCCCCTTTCCCGCAGGCGTCGTCCCAATTCCCTAAGGAAGCTCTTGCCCTCTGCGCACCAGCAACCTGTAGTCTCTACAGATTATACATGGTATGGCAATATTTTCTAGTTGCGTTAGTATTGTTTTTTAATTAATGTTTTTTGTCGCTATAATTATTACAACTCATAATGACCGCTTTTGTATTATAATATAAATGTCGGTATTATGGAAGTATGTAGATAGTAGTAGTAAGATCTGTGGTAATATTTGTAGGATAGTTCATTTATATTCAATATCATTAATTACTGGCAGTAAAACTGCTGGTAATAGCAATTAGGTACTAACAGTAGATAATAAATCTTAATCCTGCGTTATTATTAACTCATACCTACCGTTAATTCCTAGCCGTCATTTAATATGCGAATTGCACGCACAATTGAGAAGGATAGTTTGAGCGCCAAGTTCATGTATCTCTAGCATAATAATGTATGTGTATGTCGTTGGAGTACTGAAGATATTTTCTTTATTCCAGTGAACTGTAAAATATTGCGTGACATTTTTTTTGGCTTTTTTCATTTGTCGATTTAAAACATTCACTTGGTTCGAGTTTTAAGGTCACCGACACTCGAGCAGAAAATGCCCACTTTCAACACTCATATTAAAAAAAAACATTTCGGTGTCTGTATTTTTCCCCCAGGTCTCATTCTCGTGAATAGCAGTTTTCCTAAGTATTTCGACAACCAGTCCCAATCTTCACTTTTTTTATTTTTTTTTATTTATTCATATCAAAAATGAATAAATAAAAAAAAAGTGAAGACCTACTTTATTTTTATAACAACCTGTATATCTGTTTGACCTATCCATACACTACACAATCAGGTTAGAAGACACACATTTCCTCTGATTAGCTGATATAATAATACCCTATAACTTCGCCACTATTGCCACTGTGATTTTGACAGCCCATTGTAACATTGTATTGGCGTTTTAATCGCTCCTTCCTGCGGAGTTAGGGTACACTGATTTATAAGTGCGCCATTGATTGACATCAAAATGAAGTAGGCAGTTATTTACAAGTTATTTTGAAACTTTGAATTATTATATGCAGGAAATCATTAAGTACCTACTCTTGATGCTTAGGTATACCTACACAATTGCTGTCGTGACGTTTGTTTTTTATTAATTTTAGGTAGGTACCTACAGTCGAGGACAGAGTTACTTGACCCCCCTGCATACAAAGTCTAGAAAATTTTGCCGTTAAATATCAGTTACACTTTTCTATACTTCCAGGATACTTTCTCTATATAATTTATGAATTTATCACCTGACATCAGTATGTGCGGTTTTACGAGAAAAACTTAGATTGCAAGTTGATGATCATCCAGTCCTGCCACTGCTAAAGGTGCATTCAGACCAAACGAGCATTCGCTATTCTATTCTAACCCTCTACTCTACCGAAATTCGATCGTTACGCAAAACGTGATTCGTTGATTTCGTAGAGTGGGGGATAGAACAGCGAATGCTCGTTTGGTCTGAATGCACCTTGACGCATCATTCTAGTTTTGCTACGGATTACGACATCGACATAACCTTTAGGGATTTAGGTATTAGCGCCTTTATGGCTTACTGGTGATGTCTGTAAACTTGGTATATAGATACTTAAGGCGCACTGTTCAGTTCAGCCATCAAGGTTTTTCTTCACTCGTAGATTGTAAGCAAGACTTCGGTCACTTTAAAAATAAGATCATGAAGCCAACAGCCAACCTCGGACAAAGTTTATTATTCGAAATGTTTTACGACTTGGCTGAAAATGAGGAATATCTAAGCATCTATTTCACTATCTCCGAATAAATAGTTATTTGTTATACAAGGGTGCAAAGTTGTATTTTACCCGCGAGTATGAAATTGAAACACGAGCAAGCGAAAGGATTCTATAGTTGAACCACGAGCGAAGCGAGTGGTTCTAAAATAGAATCCTGAGTGCAGGGAGTGTTTTAACATACGAGAAGTAAAATACATTTGCACCCGTGTGTAACACAAAACTTTTCCCCTCACTATAGCGAGGAAACTCAAAAAAGGTAATTATTTGTTCACATTTCAATCATCATCGGGTTAGTGATAATAATTTTCCAAATGCATCATGTATTTAATGCAAGATTTTGTCGCAGTAAACTTAGCACGAAAAAGTAAACGCAGCACGATTTTAACACATTCCTGTAGTTGCACACCAACGCCAATGCATTATTAAATCATTCTCATTCATTATTTTTACAAAATTATAACAGAACACCCTGAAAGTTGTTTAGTTTACTATTTTTATGCGTGTTCGAGTCGGTAAATAAAGATTATAACCTATAATATTCTTTGACAATGTTGACGTTGACATTTTCTGCGTTTTGTGATTGCATCTAGTCATCTTATCATCATTCACTAAAACAATTGTTACTTATGGAATTTTAGGATTTATATGTTAAAATCATCATATTATATAAAGGTTTGTATTTTACACTAAATTCTCAAACAAATTATTTAATTATCATTAATATGGAACAATTTCCATGAGCATTTTACGTTTTGTTATTCCAAAACCAAGGTCATTACTTTGCCACACAAGTGAATAATATGCGTTTTTACACGTTCGTATTAAAGGATAAACGAGCACTTTACGAGCTAGTGAGGGGAAAATATACTTACCTCTTAAATAAAATTTTAGCTTGCTTGGGGAAAAGGATAAGTCATCATCATCATCATCATCATCATCATCATCATCATCATCATCATCATCATATCAGCCGAAAGACGTCCACTGCTGAACATAGGCCTCTCCCAAAGATTGCCACAATGACCGGTCCTGCGCCACCCGCGTCCAGCGGACTCCTGCGACCTTCACCAGGTCATCAGTCCACCTTGTGGGGGGCCTACCCACGCTAAAGGATAAGTATCTAGTGACAATTTTATTTGACATACCCTTATCACGGATTGTGAAAGCATGATGCCGCATGCTGTAAACAAATAAAAACATAAATTGACTATTTTATCATTGGACTTAATCGTATCTACACTTAACTACCTACTTCATGCCCTTGTTGAACAGTCTGCTTGAAATCATATGCTCTAGTTTTATCTTCAAGCAGAACGTAAATGAAGTGTCCTTGCGCTTTGGACGATAAAAAAAAATCTTGTGTTTATCTTACAATATGTTCTCGAGTGCGAGTACAGTCTCCTTAAAGCCTTGTAATACCTACGTACATTGTTTTTACACTGCAGGTAATAATTTAATAGCAAAATATTAAAATACAACATAACTAGAATTAATTGTGGTTTATTATTTAGTAGCGATTTACGTAGATACTTAAATATGTCTGTGGAATAATGTGTATGCACACGAAGTAAAGGAAGTTCTTGTATTCGCAAATGTGGTGAAAATTGACCTCTGACATTGAAACTAACATGTCTTTAAAATATACTTCATCAAGAATAAGTAATACCTATTTATCATATTCTGAATTGACGCAAATGCTTACTGAATGAATTATCTGCTACAGGCATCACCTTGTTAAATGTCGGAAGGAATATATTAAAATCTATGGACTTGGACATGTAGATAATGAAAATGATGAATATATTAAATGTAATCAATAAGAAGTAGATATATGTATCAGTAGTAACAGTAAAATATTTAAGCTTCGTCTACGTTCAAAAATAGTTTCTTAGCTTGGTGAGAGTGATTCTCTATTGTAAGATCGATATCTATAGGTACTAGTCTTATGATTTGCGGCAAGCGGTAATCCTGCAGCATCATGTTTTAAGAGCTGGAAACCAGTTTCATTCTTAGATACTCGTACCTCTGCTTATTCCTGTTATTAGCTAAATTCAAAATTGATAATCCTCAAATTCGTATCCTATTTCTGCGTATTATACAATAGTACATTGCGAACAATGCTACGAGTGCGAAGAGAATGAAGTCCTTTTCGCACATGTGTCGTACAACTTTTATCGACCTGATAAAAAAATATCCATTTCTCGCACTTTGGCGTCAAAGAACACCAACTGTACTGAAAAATACACTGATGCAGTGCTAATGACACGAGAGCCGTGTCATAAATTAATGTTCAGCGCCACAATCACAAGTTTTTGATAAAGCACTAATACGAAATGAATCTGTTACACATTTTGTGACTATAATATTTATTGGCGTCTCCTCTGTTATTATAATAGGAGTAGGGTTTAGGGTCCAATGAATGAGACAATTACCAACTTCGTATTTGAGCAGTGGTTTATTCTTCACCAATTCGCGATATTAAAACATCAATCTTAAAATAACAAAGCGTATGAGACAACGTCTGCAATTGACCATTTCGATGACAAGAATGCCCCCACCAACCATCAGTCAGGTTACTTATAGGACTTAGAGGGTCCGGGCGGGTGCAGGTGGCGTGACGTCATACTGGTGTGATCGCCTGATCGGTCAGGTCAGGTGCAGCTGTTGTTTTTGTACATTGATTACTATTGGATATTTTTCACATTTTAGATTCTACATGATGACGCCGCCGTCACGGCCATACTGACATACGCACGTCCTCGTGCGTGCAGCTTTACAACAAAGCATATCAGAATCGAAAGAATGACTTTAACTGTTCGATCATCCTGACTGATAAATTATCTTGGCTTGATACCACAAATGATGAATCAGGTTAGCCTGGGCCGAACGTCAGGACTAGCCTCTTAGATCCTTCTGCATGACACTAGAGGAGTCACTTCTTCTTTACCTGCTAGTCCGGGCATTGTTCTTTTTGCCCCTTTAGCGGAGTTATGTCCGGTGTCCTTCAATCAAAACGTATCTTTTCCTTGGCTAGACCGGACATTATTGTTTTTGTCCCTTTAGCGAAATGATTGGTCCGACCCGACATCTTTCAATCAACATACACTCATCTTTATTGGCTAGACCGGACACTAATACTTTGTCCCTTTAGCGTGCTTAAAACTGATTGGTCCGGCATAGCCCTTCAATCATATTTTTGTACTCCCTTTTTTTTTAGTTTTATTCTATTTTTTTTTTCTTTTGGAAAGCTACTATCTCTCAACAATATGCTGTCATTATCAATAACATTTGGCAAATGGTTATAGTGACAAAACGAATCAAACTATTGTCAATGTGACACGCCGCCGTCACGTCATCATGACTAGTTGACTATAATTTTCAATTTTTTTTTATTAACTCTTTTTTTTTATATCTAGTATAATGTTAATTCTAGACCGCTTACGTAACTTTTTGTTTTTACTTTTATGTTATGTTATTTTTTTTTTATATTTACTTTTATGTTTCTATTTTTTTTATCATTATTTTTTAAATCCACATTTCGCCCTCAGCGTGACCAGTTATTCTCCTTATACATGTTTATTGTAATAAGACATAAGTCAATGCTTTTTTTATAGACTATCTAGATTTTTTTTTTGACATAGCAACGTAAACCAAATTCAAATATGACCTCAATTTTAAACCGGCAATTTACATCGAACAATAACCACTTTTCACGCTTTTGTCATTGCTCAGAAATTTGTTTTGAGTTGACCAAATGAAATATTTTATCGTTCTATTTTCATAATTCCTGCCACCTGTCTTAGCTATGTTGTAGCGGCTGCACTTTTAACACATTTCTTGTAGACACAAAATTCAATTTCAATTTTATTTCATTACCATTGCAAACATATGAAATAAACAACCAAAATATTTTTCTTCCAAATGTTCCACAAACAGGCCATAGATTAAACACAAATTTTGATTTATTCGAATTGCATTTGGAATATTTTTTTGCCAACCCGCGATTCTTCAAATTTTCTCGCGCTCACTTTACGCTCAATATTCCCAGAAAGTCCAGAAAATGTTTTTTTCGTATGGAACATGTACGTTGTATTTGCTGAACATCTGAACGACTCTCTGATATTTAGATTGTAAGTACCTAAGATTTTTTTTTCTTTACTTTTGGGATGTTTTGAAACCAATAAAGGACTTTCATTTTTTTTTAAGTTTTTTTTTAACCCAGGTATTTTACTATGCACTAGATTACTAACTGACCAGATCAAAGAGTGAGGTAAGATAAGCAGCAATTTTGTTGACTTACTTCGATCGATTTCACTGCATAATATTCTTTGATGATATATGGTATGTGATATTTCTGACCATGTGAGCGTAATTTTAAGATAATATTGATTTCAGGGGCACAACGTTGGTCGCCAGTTCTTGTTTTTTTTTTTTTTACTTTTTTTTTTGCTGATGTGTTGGTATATTTCCTTTAAAACGATATTTAGTCACGATTGCAAGCTCGCCGTCAAGCGATAGATTCTAGAACTTCACTTTTTTTTTTTTTAGGGAAGTTAAAACAAAAGTCGTTGTGTCAATTTTTTTGTATCAACTGATGCAGTTTTCTGTGAATATCAACTATCTATGTCATCAAAGTAACACTAAAGTCGAATTACAGGACTAAAGTTTTAACATTCCTACAAGGCCCTTAAAGGCTGCCACCCAAATTTGTTTCAAATTGTGACATCACGGTTGCCAATCAGTGATAAGTTTACTATGGGAGAACAAGAAAATTGCTATTTTAACTGGGAACTAATAACTTTAATATGAATGTTGTACAAGTTTTTTTTTTTTTTTTTTTTAAACTACAGAGTGAACGGCGAATTTTTTTGTAGATTTAACTACACTATGTCACAAAAATTAACACTAAGAATCAACACTATTGCACAGTAAAACCAGCGTAAATAATAAATTGAAAAAGGTCATGAGCTTATCCTGACCTAGAGGTCGTGTAAAATTATTCACCAATAGACAGCATGTCTCAAACTCTATAATTTTCACAATTAATTAATTGCAATTCTCATTTACATTTGTGCAACGAAAATGACAACACTTCAACGCTCATTAGCAGTGAAATTCTGACGCCGTAACTTAATCACATTATTATCGTGTTAAATTATTATTACTATTTGTCTATTATCATGTGCTGAAAACATGGAAATCCAAGAAATTGGCAGACGCTTTTTATTATATTCAAAGTCAATTAGTTAATCAAATTAAATATACTTTGATGCCGACCTGTGCCAAGTTATAGGCACACCTCATTTTAAAAATCAAAGTGTCCTCAATAAAGGCTGTTAGTTTTGATTTTTGCCCGTTGTCAACGTTTCTAGGTAAAGGATGTCAACGAATAAGTGCCGTTGATCAAGATTGCCAACAATAATGAGACATTTTTCTATCATGTTTTACGTACAATTTTGAAATGCTATGTGATATGTAGCACTCCAAACGAGGCTTTGAAAAAGAAAAATATCACCCAACTTTACGTACTTTAACTGAAATGGTATTTTTTTATATTTTTGAAATTTAAAAATCGCTTTCATGATTTATTAAAGTTGTTTTTTTGCAGTCAAGTTATTGATACCGCACTTCTAAGGAAGTTAAATCACTATATTATATTGTAATCAGTAAATCTTGTAATTTTCGACCATAACTTAATGACAAAAGTGTTTTACGACTACCACTTACAACTGCTAAAGTTTCAAACTGATACGAGTGACATGTGACAACAGATTTCAGCGTTTGTAATTTTTATAGGTAGGTACCCGGTGCATACATTTTTTATTTTGCTTAATTTTTTGGACATTTAGTCTTAAATACTTCTTCAGAAGACTTTAAATTTAGACTACTTTGTTGTCATTTTCATGATAACGCAGAATTTAAATAAAAATCCTACTTTAGATAGTAATTTATTGATGTCGACGGGCACTGAACTCTGACGCCGTCAACGCGTCATATGTGTGAGCAAGTATTTTAGCGTCAAGTCTTAGGGCAGTGTTAAAGGGCTTTCTTTTTTTTTTATTAAGCCAAAATATATTTAATTGGTATTGGCTTGTTTTTTTTTTAGTATCTTTTTTTTTGTTTTAATTAGTTCAGTCTTTGTGAACTTTAAACCAGAAGCTATATGTTCCTAAAAAAATCCGGATCATTTATCAATTTGGCCACTAATCCATGCCATTTATCAATTTGGTAACTATTCAAAGGCAAAGGGCACCTATTGGGTCTGATATTATAATCGCACATACGCATTGCGATTTTAGCGTTTTTTTTTTATTACTAGCTACATGGGTTTAGATTCAGTTGGAAATAACCAAGAGATAAGTAACCAATCAAATTGATTTAATTTCTCCGATTGTACTTATTCACGTGTTTGGGTGTTTATCGATAAAGTTGCTGAAATTTTTTTTTTTTTTTTTTCACGACGTTGACGATTTGTTTCTTATCTCGTTAAGTTTTTGTCAATTGACCAACTATCAAACAAATTATTGTTTATTTAACAATAATTACGCATCAATGTCTCAGAAAAGTTATAGGTACCGGAAATTGGGACACAAATTCCTGCTTATGTTCTCATTATGACGTGACGCATCGTGATCGGTAAAATCGAATGATAAATCATGTACTATATTGTACGTGCAGATTGTTAATTACGGGATTATTAAGATACTTCTCAAAACTGCTTGTTCAAGAAATGACTCACCAATATTGCAATTCATATGACTGCTTAGTCACAATTATATTCTACACCAGGCTCAAAGAGCCATGCAAAGCAGTTAAAATTATCACTTGTTTGCTGGTATTTGCGGTAGGTATTGTTGCCCGTAGCTGAAGTTCCATCTTCCTTTCGTTTCTTGTACCGCATAGGACAGAAAGTAGCGTCGTGGTTGATGTAGTTGCACACGTAGCAGGGAACAGTAGATTTAGGTTGGTTTGTTTTTGTTCAAACGGCCGTCATAATCTTCACCACGGTGACCAATTTCTTCGCATAATTTGCAATTCTCTCGAAACTACTGTATCGATGTACGTAGTTTTATTGATGAAACTCCTGGGATCACTCTCTTTATAGGTGGCTTCCACATTCCTTAGTTTTAGGTGTGAAACCGCGGAGAAAATTCTCTTGATCGATTCTGGTATGTTCGGATCCGATGGAATCATCTTTGACAGAGAATGGGCGAAAATACTACTCGTAGCTACAGCTTTCTACTGCGTCCAATCCAACCGAATAGGCCAACATTTAAGCGAATGTAGACTTGATTTGATGGCGAATTTAGGTTCGGCACTTCTGATATTGGCGTCTCCTCTGTTATTATAATAGGAGTAGGGTTTAGGGTCCAATGAATGAGACAATTACCAACTTCGTATTTGAGCAGTGGTTTATTCTTCACCAATTCGCGATATTAAAACATCAATCTTAAAATAACAAAGCGTATGAGACAACGTCTGCAATTGACCATTTCGATGACAAGAATGCCCCCACCAACCATCAGTCAGGTTACTTATAGGACTTAGAGGGTCCGGGCGGGTGCAGGTGGCGTGACGTCATACTGGTGTGATCGCCTGATCGGTCAGGTCAGGTGCAGCTGTTGTTTTGTACATTGATTACTATTGGATATTTTTCACATTTTAGATTCTACATGATGACGCCGCCGTCATATTAAAGAAAAAAAAGTGGGCTTATAATAGTATTTTATGCAACCCTTGTTTAAGAGAGGTCAAAAAAGGTGAGTGCGTGTAAACCCGAATGCGTTTATAGGGAATAGACAATATAGACTTACTCGTATCGTGACATCTGTAAGATAAAAAGGCTTAAAGGTGTTTTCACAACCCTGTAAATGACAAATAAAAGTACGGGAGTAGAAAAGATACTTTAAAATAAAAGTAGCTCGAACATAGTGGGCCTAGCCATTGTGGGAAATGATAATTTTTCGCCAATATTATTTCTCATTGTAAATCATTAAAAAATGAAATGTTGTCATTAAGTTCGTTATAATAGGCTTCAAAGTGTCACGTTGCGGGGGAGGGGGCAACTCGAGAAAATAGAAAAGGATTTTCATTCAAAATTGCAGGCCTAGGCGGGGTAGTATTTTTTTTATTTCCAAAAACCTTTGACACAGGCATCGAGGCTTTTATTCCATTATGACATTTTGGTTCATTATGACCAAATTATGATAGTCAATAAAAAAAATACTTTTCATCACACTTGCTGTCTAAGCGCGCCATTGCTTGCGCGCGTAGCGGGAGTAATAGAAAAGTGAAATTCCCTAGGGAGTAATAGACATGTCAGTACGTCATTTATTAATATTATGTCTTAAAACTTATTTTTCTGTCGGCAAGTGTGATGAAAAACATTGTATGCATCACGGTAGGTAAGCGGAATACTAATTCCGTACTTACCTCCCTTGATGCACAATGTACTATTGTTGTTTTTTTTATGTAAATCGACATGGACATTAACATCACAAATAAAACATAATATCAACAAGTTTGATTAATTTGTGGACAACCAACTATTCTCGTCTACATTTTTTAAATTTGCCGCCTTACTCTATTGGCAAGCTAGTTGGACAGAGTGTAATTATTATTTTATATACGTACCTATGGGGCAATTACGGACGATTTTTATTTTCGGGAAAAACAGTATAATGTTGCTGCTCTACTTTTTACCAGATCAAAGGTAAACTAAAGCCAGATAAACTAATATAATAATCGAGCAGCATTGATTTTATTTAAAAACTGCTGTTTTGATTTTTTTCAACGAGGCATAGAGTAAAATGTGTACGAATCTTATCCACTTTCCCCTACCGATTACATTTGACTATACCTACTAAATGTATTTTGTTGTATTTGAAACAATGGTCATTATTGGTTACGATATTGTTTTAGCAAGCGCTTCCGACAAATGATCTCTATGACAGCTGTCAATCCATTATTTATCAACACAACAATCTCATTTTTCGACAGTAATATTTAGTAAATTTACAGATGTCATAAGTATGTAATGTAAAGTGTCATTTTTACAAGTGACGATGTCATAACTGTCATTTTACATAAAAAATGTGAAAAGTAAAAAGTCGTGACGCTGAAAAAAAGTACAAGTCGATTGATAAGAACTAGCACCAAAAAAAAGAATAATATCACAGTTGGATTATTGTACATAGCAGCCCTGTTAAAATATCAACCTACATGTAGGTATAACATTTTTGACACTTAGGTTGTACTCGATCTATTCGACCCTCAAAGCCTACTGCGAATTACGAACGTAGTGTAGCCTATGTCTCGCGCTTGTATATAATTATTCGGATATTATGTGTAACAGGGAGGCAACACGTGTCGTTCGCGGGAGGCCTTCTGCTCTTACGAATCGGTCCCTATAAAGCGCCCATAAACATAGAGGCCGGGCAGCCGACGCATCACTGTCCTCACGTGTTCAGCAACTATTTAGGTCGCTCCCGAGAGCACGCATTAAGTAATTACAAGTGCAATACCGCCCGATATTTACTAATCATTGAATCTGACTGCGCGGACAGCTCTTGCGCAAACGCCGCCGTTAGGAAACGCTCAACTCAAACATAATATGATCTCTAAGTCGCCTTCAATAAAGTTAAAATTATTATGACAAAAAAGTCATTATACATTGATTTATGTACATTACTATCTTGGTTTCATACGTATCTATCTCCACATGACAAATCCTATTGTGTTACGCAAGTTATTTTGGAGTTGCCTTTCGACACGATCGTGCTATGCAATTTCAGTTGCCGTTTATAATGAAATTTATTTCGTATCAATAACGAGACCATTCTTTGCTATCGTCAAGTTCTGCTACAGAAAGTATTGCATTGATTTATTCATTGAATAAACGTACGTATCTTCTTTTGTTGTTGTATCTAGTTCGATTCCGGGCTAGGACGGCTGGCGCAAAGATACTGGTAAAAGCACGGCGCAGGATGTCGTTGATGCTGGAGTGGTTGTGCAGGCCCTTCCCAGTGCCATTGGATCCACAGTGATACGTACCTGTGCAGGACGATACTGACAGCACCGAGTCACAATGCCAAGATTAAATGTAAATTATGTCATTGCTGAGAAATTGACTAGATTTTTTACTAATGCTTATAGTATAAAGAGTTAGTTCCTGACCTAATCTACATATTTAAATGAACTAAGGACTCGTTAAAAAATTAAGTGATCATATTTAGCCGATTTTTGACACCCTCCTCCCCATTGGTGACAGTTTTTTTGTCCTCTAGACTATACAGGGTGCTCACGAATTACCCGACAGACCTTACCAATGCATTTTTGATGTCGAAATAAGTAAAAAAAATACATGACGTATGTCATTTTCTACATGACAGTTATTACTGTCTTACTGGTTGTAGAGGAAGAGTTTTTTTAAGTGTTATACAATTTTTTTGATAAAAATTTTTCTGAAACTTTTTTCTCATTTTCTTTAACGGTAATCAATGAGTATAGATAAAAACTTATATTTTTCAGTGAAATATGATTAAAATAGTTTTTTGAAAAACATGTCATTATCTCTCAAACTACTTAAGCCGAATCCAGAAAAGTTCATATCACATTATTGTCTCAAAATGTGGTCAGGAATACACCCTTCAAGTTTGTCGGGTCACTCATTTTAACCATGTATACAATGAACAGAACTTTGTCTTACAGATTGTCAATTGTCAAATGATTAATCACGTCGTTCGGCATACACCGATTTCACAATAAAACTTCAAAGGTCAAGAAATTATTGAAATCAAAAGACATACAAATATTTTTTTAATGTTTCATAACAAGAGTAACTTAGTATAGAGAGAAGGATAGATAGGTACTTGTATAAAAAATATGCTAAGGGAAATGGAAGAGTCATTACTGTCATTACTGCAGGGACCGGAACCGATATTTTCTCCATACAAAAAGAATGGTTCTATTTTTTGTCTTTTTCGTTCTTCGGTATATAAATTCTAAGTTAATGGAGTAATTTAAATTAAGATTATTGTAAATTACATAAAATATAGAGTAATACATTAAAGAGTATAAAACATTTTAAAATATTGGGCTATTTCGAGGTGTTTGTAAAATAACGGTTTCGGTCCCTGGTCATTAGACATGCTGTATAGTGTATAGCATGATTAACCTGTATTCGAATTTAAACTTTCTTGAGACATAACGACTCGCGAGCTCGGGGCGTACTCAGATCACTCAGAAGCGTGAACGCGAGCTCAGTGCTAGATAATGGGGACCTAGGCTCTCCAAAACATGTCGCGAGTAGTGACTAAAAGCACGTGAGTTTAACCAATTAATTATATTTATATGTATATTACATATTTGTTATCTATGAGTAGTGTTCCAATTGTGGCTTGCCCGGTGGCCGGGCCCACGCATAATGTACCTACCTAATTGTTATACCGCAACAATATGCTGCATCAAATATCGTCGATCATAACATTCGCCTACAAAACAGAGGGAATTTGTCTTAAGGTGCGTTCAGACCAAAATAGCATTCGCTGTTCTATCCCCCGCTCTACGAAATCAACCAATCACGTTTTGTGTAACGATCGAATTTCGTAGAGTGGGAGGTTAGAACAGCGAATGCTCTTTTGGTCAGAACGCACCTTTAGAAATTGGTGTTGACTAAATCGCAGTGATCAGTGATCACACTAATACTTATGTAAGTAAATTAGTACAAATCGCACTGTCTGTAGTATGTATACCATTTTCCAGTTGAAAGTAGAAAAAAGGTAAACAAACCTGCTACCTAACTTGAATTATTTGACACAGAACTAAGATGACAAAGAACGATTGACAACGATTAAAAGCATAACCAAAAACGAAACACCAGTGTGTGCGTAAATTTGTGTATGTGTGGTCAGGAATAGGGTTGCCTGTTACAACAGACCAATTATCTATCGATGTCCGACTGTTTTATCGACAACATCTCTAGTTTAATTTAATATTTGAGATAATTTTACTGTGATGTCATGTTTAAATAGGTATTGGCTGTTGTCTTTAATATAATAAGAATAGTTGCTTTGTGATTGTCACTAAATTGTTAATTTTCTATTTTATTATTATTGTTAAAATCATGACGATTAGAGACCGTTTACATCCCTAAATCTTAATTTTTCTTTATTCTGACAACTAGAGGACCTTTACATTTCTAGTAGTATAGATATAGATGCTTAATAATATTGTGAACTTGTACAATAATAATTATTTTTGTTTAATATTTTGATTCTTTATTTATTTCTCTTTTTTATAAAAATGTCTATTATAATCATTTTTTTTATGTAATAAATTCTTTAATGCATGTTATTTTAATAAGATGTATTATTATACTGTTTTGAAAAAAGTAAGTCCATCTGAGTTTCTTACTGGTTCTTCTCAGGAACGGTGTAGGGTTTTCTATGACTGTCAAAATATAAGGAAAAAGTTTTGTGTTTCAGATGATTACACATTAATGAGACTCATGTTCAGATTAATATGACAGGGTATATGTACACATATTTTTGATTGGTGAATCTGTTCAGATGCATATGTACTTTTCTATGCTCATATATTTATGAACTCGACTGTACCTACTGATACATAAATACGTATTCGGCCTGAAAACCCTCGTATCCCGGCTTCTGCAGTAATGTACTATTCTTATTAATTCAATAACAGTAAGAATTAAGCCACTAGTTTCTAAGAGTAATTAATTATATTTAAACTAAATAACTTCACTTAAATTTAACGGAAAAAACACACTAGTATAACACAAAAAAAAAACACAAAACATAATAAGGTCCTTTAAGTTATTTAAATTCACATTTGTGTTCAAAATCTAGTATCATGACAGCATTGTACGAAATAGACTGATTGGGTACGTTTATCGAACAAATATCGATATTGGTTCAACATTTAGTCGAGCTCTAGCGTAGCGTAACAATTTATATTTTTACACAAAATATCCTTTAATATTAACTATTGTGATAAATTATTAGCTCACAGTGATAGAACAACTAACAATTAATGCTACAATTTGATAATTCACACAATTAACGCTATTAAATAGACAAAATATCGTTTGAAAACAATCAACCGGCACATCATATTTACCTGTGAAACGAGTGTTTGTCGTTATTTCTGCAGTGGGAAACAAGGCAATCCTTTACACAACACGACACCGTATTGATTTCATGATCTGTATAAATTCCTTCTTATAAGTTTTAATTATAAAATCACTTTTAAAATATCAATCTCCGTCGACCAGGCTGATACGGCTGATATGTCACTTCGAAAGTGGTTATGCTTTTGGGATTGTTGTCTATCTTCTTCGCACTCGTGTAATACTCATATAACTGGTGGCTTCCCTTTCACACGCTTCCTTTCTCTATTAAGCGCTAGCGCGGATTCTAACTTTATGTTATTTCATAATCGCGCACTTCCAGAACACAATCTTGGTTTTATCACCAACTTAAAAACTTACATCGGAAGTTCAAATAATTTTTTTGTTGAAATTATTCATATTTATTTGTAAAAATGTATCTACTAACTTATTTCACGACATACATATGTCAAAGACGTCAGATACTATGGAAAGTCAGCCATATACAGTGTGTAAATCTAATACGGGCGATCAATTAAACCAGGCATGGGATTCATTAGTGTAATCATGGATTACAAGGTTTTTTTAAAGTTACTCTTTATTATGACCCCACAGATTTTTTTTAAGATTATCGGAGCAGCAATGTAGGTACGAACATTTGTTATTGTTGACATGTCAGTTATGTCACCTGCTTTTGAAATTAGCTGTCAACGAGTGTTTAACTCGCGTATGTTGCTCTACATTGCGCGCCGAATTATTTTGTATGGAAAATTTTGTTGCTCTAATTTTAAGTAAAAGTTATTTGAATGTACTTATTATGTCGTAAACTAACACCCGTTAAGAGCTTCGCCCGTATTAGACTTACACCCTGTATATGTACATTGCTCTGTTAAATGTATTAAAGTATGAAACAATTACTTAAACTGTCTAATATTATAGTAAATAACCAAGCTAATTTTTCATATGAGAAGTCATAAATATTGGTATTATTCTAACTTGGATATTATTGTAATACCGAACACTAATTGATAGGTAGATACTGAGGCGATATGCTCAAGATCAATTTAACGAGTGCAATGCTTTATTTGTCAAATGCGACATTATCAGCAAATTAGTTACTTACGTATTTTTTTACGTTCAATGCTTCTGACCTTGTCTTACAAAGACTTTGGTTTCAATAAAAGCCTGCATGACGGTATTTGTATGCGAATTAGAAGTTAGTCCAACTTCGATTAAGGCTGAGCCACTACTGGAAAATATTACAGTAAGTACTGAGAATTAAACTATGAGTATAAATTATGCATGATAATAATTCATACCCGTACACAGACATGGCCTAGTGGCTTAGCCCCCAATTCTCTTGACCGAGATCAAGGCTGCAAAAAAAAGATGACCGGTAAGAAATTGTTTCTAGACGCTTTCTAGCTATTTAGGCACTAAGAAAAAACGATGCCTAATTCATCAAATTGGAGATCTACGTCCACTATTCATGTACTTAGATTACATACTAGTCGTATTCATTCACGTATCAAAAGTTAGAGGCGTGGCACAATTTGTTTTTATTCTGCAGCGGTTTTCTCCGAAAATATTGAGTTTAGAAAAAAAAGCTTTTCTTTAGGCCCTTATTATACTTAAAACTTATTTAACAACACACACCCCATACTATAGGTGTAGGTGTAGGATTACAGCAAAATAAAAATCATCCCCTTTTTACAACTAGGGGGGGTCGACGAGATTTTTTTTTGTTATTTTATTCTACAATGTTGTCGGCGTAATTAATACGTACCAGATTGCAAAATTCTAGTTCCAACGGTCACTGAGCTATGTTGCGGACAGACAGATGGACAGAATGCTGACTGGTTCTTTCAGCCTTACCTGAATAGCCTTTGCTATACGTATAATATTGAATAAAACAGACCGTAGTTAATACGGGATACTATTAGACAACATTAACATAAGCTTTCTTAATCATTCAACTGTCAAATAGAAATGCTGGGGTAGAAAAAGACAAGTTTCACCTTAATAATGTAACTTTTAGTAAAGACCATTACAATTACAGTATTGGCAGGACGCCAACCCCAAGTACCAGACTACCAGAGAGCCGCGTTGGGTGCTACGGCAGTGCGCCGGCGCCGCTGCTTGTGCTAGTCGTGCTAGTCGATCCCCGGCCCTTGCAAGAGCGGCACGTGCTTACCGGTCTTACCCTTTTTGTCAAAACACAAACAGTGCTTTCTGGACTTTTATGCTGTAAAGGATATTTTAATAAGGTAAATTGTGTATAACAATCGAGATTATTTCTTTTGAATTATATTTTTAGGTATAGAAAGTTTGTTCCTATAGTAACTTTTGTTTGTAAATAATCATGACAGTGAATACAAACTTTAGGTAGGTATTGCAATTAATCGATTATCCCAAAACGATGGTATACTGTAAACTAATGTCTCGTGGTACAATAGACGTGATTGCAATTAGGGAGCGAAATATACGAAATATGACCTAGTTTATTTACGCTCTTAAACTTATTGTTACTAAACGAGTAGTGCCTACTAATTTTTTTTTACTTAATAGGATCACCTACATATGTTATGTTAACTTAGGTGTTTTTTTATTAAATGTTGCGCATATAGTATGTATAATATAGTTACACACTTGGATTTTTGTGTGTTAAAAAACCCACATTGAAACAGATTAAATTCAATCAATAAATTTAATAAGTAAGTAACGTTTACAAATAAAGTCGATATTATAAAGTTACTTAAGCAAAATTTTCATGTTGTAATAATTGTCATGTAGTATTTTGGTACTTATTTACATTTAGATGTAGGTTTATAAATAGAGGGAAAAAAACAAAAGCGATCAAAATTATCACATAGCTTTCCGAATACGTTTCATGCTAATTAAGGATATTTATAATATTCATTCACGGCTTCGAATACTTTTTATAACACGTAGCACAGGATTGTTACAAAAATATCTGTGCCTAAGCATCATTGCATTGATAACTTGACAACTGTCTCCATTGTTCGGATAATGGCAAGTGGCTCTTCCTTACGGTCAAGGTTAAAAGTTAACGAGATAGAGGGCAATGACCTTACTAAGCAAATGGAAGGAACTGAATACAGTTGCGAATAGATTTTCCTGATTAAATAATAATGCTATTCGTTCCTCAACAGGATTAATTTGAATTAGGGTAAAATCACCAATAGATGAACAGTTAAGCAACTTTAATATAGCAATATTTTTTTCTATATGATGTAACTCATATTTATAAATTTTTATTTTTTCATATGATTCCGCATTTTATAGAGTTTAGAATAAATCATTTTCGTGCCTTGTATTAAACTTCAGTAATTTTATAAAAATGATTATATTAAAAAAGGGGTCAAATTCCCCAGTAGTTGAACAACGTGCCTTATCTCTGAACACTTTGACCCCAATAGATGAACCAGCATTATTGCAATATGACGAGACCAATATATGAACGGCAAGACCCCAATGGATGAACAGATCAAAGTAAAAACTTTAGTTTCTTAGATAAATTAATTGTATTTGACCTAAGGAACCTTCTTCTAATGAAATATAAACTCTGTGTATATTATGTAACAGTCTGATCTCTAAGAACAAAAGATCAACTTTTCCCAAATTCAACCGGTCAATAAAATCAGTTGGTTCATGTTTTGGACACCGCATTAACAAAATGAACGAACTAAATTGATTCAAATTCATTTATTGGAATCCAACCCAAAAGATGAACCAGTAAATTTTCCTAGTTCACATTTTGGACAGCGATTCTTGAGTTGAACAATCCCGTTTTCATACAAAAATAAATAACTTAAAAACGTGTTACATGAAAAAACCGTCGTTCATCTTTTGGTCAAAAAATGAACTACAAAACTGATTGTAATTTTATGTATAAATATTATATCTAGTTATTTTATTGTAATTTACACAAGCATTTGAAAATACGAGCCTTTGCCCAAAAGTTGACCGTCGTTCATCTTTTGGCCCGAATGCATAATATTGGAACCATAACTTGACCAGCAAATATCTCATAAAATTAATAAAAATAAAATATTCTTTATAATATACACAATAGAGATATAAGTCTAAAATCTATACTGAAGTGAATCAACGAAATAAAAGCCATATTCGATTTTTTACGTAATTAAAAGCTTAAATTTTTGAGGGCTTTTCTTATTAAGGATCCCATACAAAACGCGATTTTAGCGTGAAGCGTAAATTCGACGACCGCTCACTGCCGCGTGCGTGTCTTAACTGTCTGGGAATTTGCATGCCAGACGCGGCATAGTGTTGCCACGTGTGAGAAAAATACCCCCGGGCGTGTAAAATTATTCCTGATTTAATTATTCACATTTTTAGACCTATCAGTCAACTTCTGGGTGGCAGTCATCTATTGGTGCTTCTACCCTACCAACATCGGAAGTTAGCCGGGTGTTACATGTCACGTTTAATGGGTATTTACTAGCTGTAAAACATAAGACAGATCAGGTCGTTAGCTATCACATATTATCAACAAAAAAAAATACCCACGTATTTTTTAAATCAATATGTCTATGCATTGATGTCTTATTGCGTCCTAAATAAAACCCTATAAATTACATAAGCTTTTATTGAATTATGACATTTATGATATAATATCATGACAAAGATAACGCACAGGGCATGTTTGATCATTGCTAGGCGGAAAACAAATTAATTCACGATTTTATTATTTTACATAGGCTTGTGGGAACTTAGTTATACAGATAGAAGTTTTATCTCAAAATGTGTCCATGAATTTTAGATATGTCCACAAAAAGTACCTATTTAAATCTAACAATAACATAATATTTTTTTTAATAATAAAATCAATTTGTATGGATGGAGTAACTTTGGTTTTGTGGGAAGTAACTTACAGTAAAAATAAGAGAATAAAACTGTTGTGTTATTTCTCTTTGTCATGATTCATGATGTATAAAGCCTTCAACAAATCTCATTTATTTTGCATTAGATACGCAATAAGATATCAGACCAAAATGCGCACAACACATTTTTTGGGAAAGAAAAAAAAAATATGTAGGGACATCTTACACAAATCGACTGAGTCCCACGGTAGGTACGCTCAATTAACGGCTTACCATTTTGGCCTGTTTTAGACTAGATTTAGATTTAGTTTTAGATTTTGGTCATCCCCCACGGTGATATTTGATGATATTTTTTGGACCCCCCTAGCCAATATGACGTGTATTTTTTTGCGAACTTAAGTAGTTCATTAAATAACACTTGAATTTATGTATTTTTTTGCCAACTACGAGGTAAATGTTCGTGAAGTTTTAAAACTTAGTATTTAAAAAGTGTTTTATAAAAAAATTAAGATAGATTTTTTTTCCGGCTGTAATGCTGTTCAGCAGATTCGAGAGTAACAAATAATTACACGTGATTTGTCCGATGACCCCCCCCTCCCCTATAATTGGTGATTTTTTCTTGAAGCAAGTATTTAGTTCCCAGCGGATTCCCATTTCATGAGACCGGAAATATTTTATTTTAGTAGTATTTAATATTATACATGTATTATATACTTGTATATATGTATTATGATTATCAGTAATCTGAATCTATAAATATTAGATGTCATATATTAGGTATATCATATACCAAAGAAAAAATACCGAGTATACCATTGCCGGAGGTGGGAAAATATGTAATCTGAATTTACTTTTAATTATCCTATCCACCCGTGAATAGCTTTAGACTTTTCATACAAATATCCGAATTCAGCATACTTTAAATTTAGACAAAAATTAGGTAGGTACCTACTTACTGAAAATGTTGACAGTGAATAAGTAGGTATGGTATGACTACCTTACCCAGTTAAAACAATTTGAGTTAAAGAATGGAGAGATGCCAAAGAAAATTAAAAATCAAAGGTACCTATCTGCTTAAAACATGTTTCATACTTTAAATCGGAGACGTGATTTGCAAAAAATCATAAGGCCGTATACCTTGAGGTCACGCATTTTTGGCCTCGTGTTTTTGTTTTGTAATGCTTATAAGCAAAATTTTGAAATATTATGTGATTATTATAGCAGTGTTGGTTGATCTCTGTAGGTACCTGTAATGAGTAAAGGTTGTTAACTGCACTTAAGTATGACGTCAATAGTTAAGGCTTTGCTGATTTATTTTACTGTCGGCGACAATTGTTTTTCTATTTCATTTTACGGTATTGTATTAGTATTCTATTAGTTATGGATTTATGCAGTAGGTAGAATCGTAAGACTCGTATGTAGGTAAATCTACTGACTTATTACGAGCAAGTACTGTTCTGGAATCTAGGGTCGAATAATATATTGTGTTACAAAGCTTCCCATATTTATAAATAGTAAACTTACGGGGAGCTTCATGGTTTGACCAAGGGCTAATTTCACAAACATACTATAGTACATTTCCTAACTAGTGCGGGAAAACTTTTTTTCGGCGAGGGTTAAAATTGGAGCCCGAGTGAAACGAGGGCGACAATCACCCGAGTTAAAAAAAAGTTTTTGCACGTGTAAGCGACGATTTTTTTCATAACAAATGCGTCAAAAAGAGAAATTATCGCGCGTGAAGCGTGCGCAAAGTTCGTTTTTGCGCACTAGTTAGGAAAATAATATTATAATATGCGAAAGTAACCTCAATTATCTCTTAGAGTGTGGCTCCACTGACGCGGAGCTGTGCAAAATTGACCAATCACATACTTACAATTCGAATTCGAAACACTGTGATGCGGTCTCCTTGGCCGAGCTCCCACAGCTCCGCTCCGCTCCGCACCCTTACCTTTTGTTGCGTTAAAATCACTGGACCCTGGATAGAATAGTTATCGTCAAAATCTTTCATGCCGAATAATTAATCGATTTAGGATGAACCGACGAGAAGTTTCCGAAATTGAGAATATTTTCATGGGAAGTTCTTGGTATTGTTCTTCGCACAATTATTGCTAAGAGTTAGGGCCAATTTCTATGGCACTTGATGAGTTGATACACTCACTAGTGTGTAACTCAAACGTCAAAGGTCGCGAACGCCAACTTTTGGGAGCATAGCGTAATAATCCTTAAACTGAAAGAGAATGTTGTCTATGGCGATTCGCGTGAGAATCTTCTCATGAAAATTTCCAATAATTTTAGGCAATTTTGAGAATGTTCTGCAAATTGTATATTGCTAATTGGCATCAAGAACTTCAGTTAGGTAAATTGACAGGAGGCACATATAGGACGAGCACTTTCAATACCAAATGTTATTAATTACTTATCAAAGAAACTTAGCTCAAGGCTTGATGCGATCTAGGTAAGTAGGTACATACTTGTACCTAGTCGAATATCCGAGTGAATGGCACGCGAACGGTCAGTTCATGCTATAGGTACAGTCACGTCTCATAATATGTATACATTCTAGAACTTATGTTTGAGATGCAAGGATCAAAATCGTTAACTTATTTTTAAATTTAACCTTACGAGTTAGGAGGTAATCGGCGGATGAAGCTGGCGAAATAATATCTATTCATTACCTCAATGGCTCTTAACATTCGATTTAAGTAAAACTAACACTAATGAAAAGATATAGTTGGGAAACGCGTTAATTATATCCGTAGGTTTAATGTTGGCCATAAATAAATCCTTTTGAAATAAATTATGTCCGTAATATTCATAGATCCTTATTTACAATAGGTAGGTATTAAGGTTAGAAGTTTAATAGGTGACCCTTTCGTTCTTTTTCTTTGGTTTCCAAAATAAAATTAATTTCATAACTGGACTATCGAAAATCAAGGAGGAACTCACCATGGCTTTAGAGGATTCTTATATTTAAAGAAATAAGAGAATATTTAAAATTGTAATGGGTTTTGAAACAATAAAATTTATTAAATACTTAGTTAAACTCATGCGGGTCGCGAGGTTGAACGCGGATTCAGTGCTTGATGATGATGATGGAGACCTGGGCTCTCCGTAACATGTTGCGCGTAGTGACTAAATACACATTAGTTTAACCGTTTCATTTTATTTGTATTGACATACAAATATATCGGTAGAAAAAAGCGGCGAATAAAAATAATTTGGTTGTAATGGTTCACCAGCCATAGAAAATTCGCATTTCGCGCGCGTATTATTTTTTTTAATGACAATTTAGTTTCCAGTTATTATATTATGATGTCTTTGGATAGCATTGTGAAATAGGTACGAGAGTTTATATATTCTGTGGTACGAGTAGGTATTCAAGTAACGTTCATTTAAAATGAGTGCTGGTATTATAGTTCACGGGTTAATAGCTTAATTATAAAGTCTTATAAACATTGTTTTATGTTTTTACTACAGTGTTCAGTGGCTTTATTACCTGTTGTTATAAATGATTTATCTTTGTAGTAAAGTCAAATGCAGTGCAATTACATCGCTTATATCATTATTTAAACCAGCGTGCTAAATAAGTCAAATAAGGAGATGCCAACAGAACAGGAACAATTCCATATGGACCAAATTAATATGGGACCGATCGGTGAGCATCAGCTTCCAAATAAAAAAAGATCAGCAAAAGTAGTTAAAGCAGTCGGAAGTTCTGAGATTCCATATGATCAATAAACATGTACCTATATAACATATCGTTTCAATGAATTTAAGTAAAATACAGAGTCAGTCTCTTTTACCTACCTTCACTTTTTACTTAGTCAATGTAGGGGTCTCTACTATCATGGTTATCTTACAACATATTTATAATATTAATAGGTCAGGATTTGAAGGCAAGTAATAAAAAAGGTGCAATAAATAAATTACTCACCAATGCCAAAATACATGTACCTAGTGTAATTTCGCTACATACAGTAGGTATTTTAGTGGTTCAGAAAAAACTTAAACCTCCGTAGCCTCGTTGGTAGTGACTTTGTCTACGAAGCTGGCGGTTCCGTGCTCGAGTCCTGGCGAGGGCATTATTTATTATCACAAATATTTGTTCTTTGTTCGTGGTTGTCTATGTATTTAAGTATCTTATTTATTTTATTAGGTATAAACAAGGCGTCCTAATACTAGGGGCCAAGAAGGGAAAGTACCTTAATAACATGAAGTCTTCTTTGAGCAAAATCCTACCTTCGATATTTAAGGTACATTCCCTTAATGTCCCATAGTCTTGGGACGCCCTGTATATCGTCGCTTGCTACCCCCATCACGAGCCTAGATTGAGCTTAGGTACCGTGTTACTATGTAGGTCAATTTGTGTAAGTGTCACAGGATATTTTTATTTAGCAATGTTGGCGCTTAAGTTTGTTGAAGCCATGTTTCGAAGATAATATTGACAGGTGCATTGTAATTGTATTGTCATTTACTCATTTGTTTTATACAATTTAATGTTCGTCAACAGCATTAGTAAAATTGCGAGTAATCCTATTTAATATGAACTTGTTGATCACTCGCCTCACTTAAAAATTATACAAATATACATAAATATATGTATACGAATTCTTATAAATCTCGTAAGCTTTGTAAATAATAAATAATCAGTTCCTGTTAGACGACATATGACTCTGTAGTATAATTTCAAGAGCATTATCAATGTGACACACATTCTGCCAGATAAAAACTGTCGAGGTTGCCGTCTGTTTTATTGGAATTAATGATATATTTGATAATAAAACA